>JADBHU010000659.1:0-17690 GCA_017140155.1 Fusarium devonianum
CGGATGCGCCCCTCGATCATCCATGGCTGGTGGGGATGGCACTGATGCTTGAAACCATGGATGCCTCTGGGTCAGGTTGAGCGTCGGCTGGACGTGACCCAGAAAGGTACACATGAGGCTCCTGAGCAACACAGCGGTCCCCTTGTCGTCCAAGCTCTCCGGTGAGGTGGTGTTGTAGACTAGCGGTTCGCAGTCCACCGGGCGGTTCCAGGGACGAGAGAACAAGGATGTTGGCGACAGGGATCAGGGGACCAAGCGAGACGCCCCGCCCGAACAGGGGATGGTCTAACAGCGGCTCGGACGAAGCCAAACGACGTGCAAGTTGCAGAGTTGCTATCAGAGCGCGCCCCGCGGTCTGTCTCTGTGTGGTTGCTGAGGGCAGGGCTTGGCGACGGGAGGGAAGGGGTTGAATGGACTGATGGACGGACGAGTCTCAAGAAGAACAAACCGACGGCAGCCAATGCGGTGCCTGTTCCTGGCATCCCCTTTCTAGATGCTGTAGTATTCTTAGCTGCTTGGCGATATTCTTCTTTGTGTATTGGTCTGTCACATCAAGTGTCCAGTTGTGCATTGCCGCGTTGTGCATCAATGACCCGCCGCGGGTTGTCCAGCTGTCAAAGCCCTCACTGGACAAAAGAAGGCCTGAGAACTGCCCGTCGTCCTGGGTCCTCGAGGATGATGCATGTTCGTTGAATGCACCGAGATGCGGGCTCTTAGAGACAGCCACGAGAGTCTCGGTGGCAGGATTCATTTTCTTTGTTGCAAAAGCCAACCTAAAATAAAGCCGTTATGGTTGCTCGGGGGTGGGTGTCCATCCACCAGCGCTGTATTTCCCTGCGGGGCATTTTACTGACGAACAAGTGACGCTCTCCCGCTGAAGCTGGCGATTAGACGCCCAGAGGCTGAAAGCCGACACAGGCAAATTAAAGATAAAACGGGTGGCTTGCGCTCTGTGGGCTACCGTCATGTTGATGTCATTACAAGGCTGCGATAGAGACACCATAATAGCACATGGAGATATTGATTCATTGTGTGCATCTCTGCTTTCACCATCCGTACTTACAGTGATGGTTGCCCAAAGAAGGGAAGAACATCTATCGGACAGGTACGCATTGTTGATCCGCTGTTGCACTTGCCCTGCACAAGCTCCTCCCCCATCTCGATAGTCGAGACCGGTCTGTTTGCTCCTACCGCCGCTGGCCGGTTCTTTCCTACCTTAGGTAGGTACCTCAGGGTTCCGCGGATGGCCAAGTTGCAACCTGCCCTGGTCGTTGAAACGCTTCGCCACCTTAACAGAGCGTGTTAAGGTCGGGAGGTTGTTTTTTGGGTGGAGAGTGTCCAGGATCCGGATGTTGCAGGGTTCACGTTTGCACTTCCCTGAGTTCTGCAGGTACGGCAACTCCACGGGCAATGTGCCCACCAATGACTTTACAGCGCTTCCACGCATCCCTGTGCCCCCTCGGTTTGAGGCGTTTAGGGGGTGAGCCACTGGATATGGAGAATGCAGGGTAGGAAGAGAAGAAGGAATGGAAGGACTGGCAACTACGTTTTGTGGCGGTCGTGGTAAACGCCTTTCCCCAGAAAGCCACTGAAGCTATGCATCAACAGGCAGTAAGGGACGGAGCTAATGGAGCTAATGGTAATGTTGAAACCCGATCGCATCCCTCTTCCAAGGTGAAAATGCTAGAATAACCTGTTGCGAAAGCCTTCGCCATGTGAACAAATCACAGCCTCTTTGAATAGCACAATATAGCAAATCGTCAAATCCTTCGAGTTAGGGGGAGACCCTTAGCATACTCCCTAGACACCAAAAATACTCTCGCCATGTGGTTGATCCTTACTGCCGTCCTCGGAAGTCCAAGACGTCTCCGGAAACATCACAATTGCCCAACCCCTCACGCAAACCCGACGCGGGATGCTACGTCGAGAAATTACACTTATTCATGCACTGACAACCCGTCCGAAGCTACTGAAGAAGTGCTCGCTTGGGGGCTCGCCGTGGGCGTTATTCCCGTTCTGCAGCGTTGGCCCGAGGTCGACTGACAGAGATAGGGCCACTCCACCCTCCACCGTTGCCACCGTCCTTCCATGGGATCAAAAAGACACGGCCAATTACTGATCGCGAATAAAAGGCTGCGGTCTGCAGGGGTTTCGGTATTCGCAAGGTCTATGGAAGGCATCGACGATTCTTTGGTTAGTCCATCCAGGCCAAGGGCTTGGCATCGGACCGCCGTAACATTGGCATCGCCTGACCGACGGGGTTCCATGACATGGTTTACACTCTAGAGCCATAGCTTCATGGCATCGAGCCAAGGGACAATCTCGCGTCAATCAGAAATCATCTCCGAAGCCGTCCAACTTGTTCTAGCTTTCGAAGCTCTATTTTGGATGTTCCGTTTACCTTGTTAATTATCCCTGATGGTTGTACAGAGTCCCCAACACCGCCAGGAGGCAGCATGTTAGCATTTGTTGGCAGCAGAGGTCAAATCACTTCTTGCGACTCAGCTAGCCGGGGAACTGAGACATGTGGCTGCCCCCGAAACCCTAAGCAGATGCCACCATCGTCATAGCCGTCCGGGTCCGAGTTGTGTCACAAGAGATGGCACTGATTTAGGGTCTCCATGACTTCCTCTGTGCGCTTAGTTCTAAGTGGGGTTTCTTTTTAGCATGCTGCGCTGCCATCGCGGAGTGGAGTCGGTTTCTTTAACACTTGGGGTCGTCTCAGGACACACGGACCCCCTGGTTGTTTCAGCATCAGGCCGGCCAATAAAGGCCAAGTCGGGAGCTGACTCTGAGACACCGTTGCAAAAGGGCCAGCCTTGCTACTGTACTCTTTCACCACCAACCAACGACTCTAGTCCTTTCCAGGTGCTAGGCTGTCTCAGACGGGAGTACGACAAGGACCAGGATCTAGGAAACACCTCAGACGGGCAACTAGAGTTTTATTTTTATTTTTAGAGTATACCCGGCAAGGGTATACTATTTAGGGTTGATCGCCTGTGAGGCTGTATTCTTTGGGAGGTCCCGGGTAAGGTAGGTAGGTGTTGGCGATGAAGTATTTTTTAGTTGTATCATGGACATTGTCAAAGAACAATCTCATTTGGACGAAAGTTGAAAAGCATGGAAATGTGGCTGTAGAAAAGGCCATTGCGCGTAGTTTAAGCATAACTTGAGATGAATACGGCCACCAGTTTAACTCTACGCGCAATGCAAGCAAATTGTATCTGATGACTTATTATCAACACCCCGCGTTAAGATGTGACAAGGACAAAGGGTCACATGGACGTTCTCCAATGGGATGAGATAGTCGTCGCAAAAGGTCTACCGATGAACAATTACCGTACTTGGTTTCATCCGAAAACCATCTTGATCCAAAGATGTCGAAACAAAAAAAAGCATACATGGAGTATCCCTGATTCTCCCATCATTTTTCCTCGGTCGGATCCTTCACCTAAATCTGGAGACGACCGAACTTCTGTTGTGCCAGTTCAGGAGATCACAAGGCCGCGGTCCCCTGCTTAATTTCCCACCCGCGCCTGAGAATCCTTGAACACCCACTGTTTAGGGAAGGGCCGGATTTTCTTCGATTTGCTGTTCCCGTGATGGCTAAGAAACAGCTCCCGGTGGCTTGATCGTACCACCTTTTGGTGTCCGTCAAACGGTTGCCCGCTTTTGGTTCTGTTCGGACCCGTTTAGCTACGCCTCCGATCGCTCGCCAGAGACCGGCTTTTGTGATGGCATTTCTAGAAGCAGATATCTGATCCCCACTTGCGTAAGATGAGATGTCGGTGCTACAGTACTACCACAGACGCCGACTCGAAGCTCCTGAGCAGAATGCACTCCCGTGTTGAGCCAAGCCTCGGATGTGCACATTCTGCGCTGGAAACATGCGGCAATTAGCTACCATCCCGCCGTTTCCGCTGCTGCCATCTCAGGTCATTTCCTGTCCCCCGAGCTTCGCCACGTTCTGTCGCCCCAAGCACAGACACGCCTTCAAGGTTTCGTTAGGCCAGGGGTTGCACTGGGCGCCGTTTGCCCTCCAACAGCAACGCCCTCAGCTCTCTTGTCCGTTCCGAGATTCTACTCGTCACGACCAGAGTACATACGTGCCGGGGTCATCGCCCCAGTCTCTGCTTTTTCTGGCCCTGTCGCGTTTCGTTTTACGGTGATGGCGGCTTCTTGGTCTACATCCACCGTACGATATGTCGAGGTTGCTAAGAAGATGGTCATCCACCCAAACTACCACCCTCTCTTTACTTTTGAACGGTGAAGCAACGTCCCAGCGCACATTAGAAGCAAACGCCTCGTACGTTGCCTCTGTTCAACAATTTTGGCTCACTGTACGGAGTAGTAGCCATGATACACAGGCATTGACTTCTGCTTCCCCTCGGCTGTCGAACTCGCGCATTTATCGCCGGACGCTTGGACGGTGGGTTATTGCTCTGATCGATCACCCTTTAGGCCTCGCGTTCTTTGGCCGGAGAATGTTCCACTGATCGGCAGACCACAAAGACGGCTGATCTCCTGCTTTGTTCGCCCGTTTCATGCACGAAATTACCAGCTTTTCTGTCGCAACTAGGGAACTGCAATGCCAAGCCAGAAACCTATTGCCTTCATCTGGAAACGAAGAAAATCATTTCTATCACTCAATCTCGCAGTCCGTGGAAACCACGTTTCCGCTTGTATAAGCCGAACCCGACGTGAGTCTACAAGACTGGACGTGCATGTTACGTAGTGGCGAGACTTGACTAGTTCGCTTGTCAGGAGAACGGGCAATGGCCTGTTAACGGTCCATCGCCAAGCATGACCTGGTCCACGATCCTTTTCCTTTCCTGGTCTCTAAGAGCCGGGTACCTGCAGCTATCTTCCGGTGCCTGAGGATTGTGGTTCTCCAACGGAGGCAATACTACATCGGGAGCTGGGACACCTGAAGCACCCCGTTTGATCCACCTCCCTGGGAAGCAAGCCCAGCAGGATGATGCTGAATCATGAAAACTTTCATCTACGTATTCATAACCGTGAAGAGGTGAGTGGTGGATTTCGTTTCCGCAACTATTCACATCCCTGCGTTGCCCACCGAAGAAGCTCAGGGTTATGCATTCTGTGAGAGTTCCACCGTGAGCCGAGATAGAGCGATGAGTTTTCCCGGGACGAACGGGCCTTCTACAAGGGCTTGATGATGGGGCTTTCCTTAGCATTAATTTATCTTGGGTCTGCGCACGTACAAATCCCCCTCGAGGAGACGGCCTCGGACCGGTTTCACCAGCGAGATGGTGCATACACTATAACCCCGTGTCGCCCACTTCTTCTGCAGATCCCAAGAACAGCTGAGAATGCGATTGAGTGCCTCTATATACGAAACCTTAGGGCTGAGCGAGGCTGAACTTTCTAAACGCCGGCCTGGTAGGTGTGCTCCATTGTCATGACTCAGGTTGTTGCCGCCGAAGCCTTGCCGCACTTGGCGAGAGATGCATGTTGGGTCAATCCAAAGATTCTCGAACAAGAAGAGCGAACTATATCGCAATTCTGCTATGTCGTTCTTCCGCTTTACTATTACAAGCCGTGACCTCACTGGTGCTTCATCCTGCGACGTCTCTTATCTACTCGATATTCCAATCCCATTCTTCAAACCCTGGGTGTCAACATCTAAGCTTTCTATGGGTACAACCCCTATCTTATTCGTTCTCTCTAGAGTTTATTGGAAGTTTTGAACCGCTTCTATTTAAAAAAAATACTCATTTCCCTCAACTCTACTTAGCCTTTCGACACATGTTCTCCTGATATCGCCTTATCTAAAAAATTACATAGAGGTTTCATAGGTACAAATATGATATCTAATAAAAGAAGTGCCTTTTAATTGTCGAAGTGTTTTTCACCGACTCCGATTTATATAAGTAGATAAGATTTATTTGTGATTCGGAGAAGTGGCAATTGATTTACTTACACATAACTTACCACGTACTCGCAGTTCAAAAGTTGTTATATTGTTACAAGGAAATTGACTTGAACTAGAGCGCATCCACTTGCATTGACGCCTGCCCTGATGGTTTCCAAGGTCGGATTCAATCATTTCAACCGCTTAACCCTGGGGCTTCCACCCTCGTCCCTTGTGCAGACACTCGAGCCGAAACCGCGGGAATCGGCGCTGAAGAAGGCCTCGAGATGCGCCATCTAGCGAGAGGTTGGTGGAGACTCGCTGCTTGTACTTTCGGATCTGTTCTTCTTTGGAGGGAGCTATGTTGGGACTAGTGATCGATCTGCATCTCCGCACGTTAGAAAACAAAGTATTACGTGTCAAGGAGGCAAGACTAACGCGTGAGGCAAATACTGTTTAAATATTAAAGTATGTAGATGTTGAGTGCATCGTGTGTATTATTGATGGTGGTGTTGATGGTGTTGATGGTGTTGATGCTCTATTCAAGGCGTTGTCAGTACCGGTGCTGCTGCTGCTGCTGCCAGTGTCGAGTCTCTGAACATCGTTCTTCCTCATGGCTTCGCGCGCATGAACCCCCCCCACAGCTTTTGCTGTCAGCTCGCTGTCTCGATCGCGTCAGGAATCTCGTCTTCCTCGCCAACGTCTTCCAGTGCCAGCTCTGGTGACTCATGCGCCTAGCACTGGCACACCTTGGCTGCACCTTGAAAATTGCGTCGGCAATGGCAGCATATGGGCATCTTGATGATACGCTGGCTCCGTTTGCAGATGTGTCGGTAGGATGCGGCAATCTGGCTACGGTCCTTGGTCTTGAAGATGCTTTTCTGTGTCCGCCACAGGTTGATCCCTTTGTATATTCTTGGTAATTGAAATGTGTGTTTAGGGTGGAAGTATATGAGTGGACTGATAGTAGACGGGTTTCATCCAGAATCAAGTCCGAATCGGACTGCTCTTATATACCCAAACTCTGCAGCGATTCATTGTCATCAGAAGCAAATTTGGCTTCAGAATAACAGTAACTCAAAGGCAATTTATTAGTGCATGGGTGTTATTACGCTGGAACATTCGCTGATTTAGTGATTTTAATTCTTAGCGGGGGACGCTCATTGTCTGTCCCCGATAACGCCACAACAACGGTTCATGAACACTCTTTACCTGCTGTTCTCGACCCGCACATAGTTCTGTTTTAAGAACTATAACACACTCCTCTAAAGTCCTGAAATACTTAAAACGCAGATTCTTCGCTCTTTGATTAACCTCAGTTCTTGTTGGTCACCGATTGTCCTTCACCATCACCATCGCAATCTACCTTCTACTACTAGCAAAACCGAGCCAGCACTCGGGTAATCAACCGATCGACCTACTTCCAGAGATACACACCATATTGTGTTTAACCCTGCTTGCTAAACTTCCCGAGAAGCTTAGCTTTGTAAAAAAAAAAAAATTATTAACAACGGTAAGGAACGCTACCTGATCATGAACACCCAGAACCACGTTCAGTTCGCGAGTCCGCTGACTGTGGAGTACAGCATTAGCAACGCGTCCTACAGCAGCATTAGCAACACTTCCGACAACAGCTATGGAGGTGTTCCAGTGCTAGCCGCAGACAGCCCAGTATATGGATTTCTTATCAGTGCCATATCCGACTTCTTCAAGCCCTTCGTTCTAACATACGGCACCGACATCTTGCAACACCGCTCTTTTGATAACGGAGGCATCTACACCGTGCGCCCAGGAAGCCGCATCGTCCCCGGCCTGCCCAAGGACTTGGCCGTGCACATCAAGTATCCCACCAAAGGAGTCATATATGTCTATCTAGCTGCTTCTGGCGACTTTGACGAATCCATCTTGATTCCACCCGTTCACTCACTGCATAATTTCCGAAGGGAAGTACAGAGCGGGCTTGGGCAGAACTGGAAGGTGTTCGTGCAAGTCGAAGATTCTGCCCATGGGCATTTGCTCGCTGCAGCCATCGAGGCGTGCATGGGCGCGATCGCGAATGGGGAAGCATCTCAGTGGCTTTGGGAACAGGCTGCTCAGAGTCAGCAACTGGCTTTGTGCGAGGATCCTATGGATACCAGCGAAGATGACATGTTCTGGAAACCTGTTTTAACCGCTTGGAGATGGGGCCAGCCCGCACCCCCCCTCTACTAAGGTAGCGAAACAAGACACTCGTGCTGCTCCTACTGAAGTTGGCTTGGGCCAGGTCTTGTGTGTCCAGAATAGTGTAAGTAACATGACCTCAGGGGCGATAGAAGCGCTGCCGCATATCAAGTGATGTGGAAAACGAGAAGACAACAAACGATGGCGTCCTACTTCTCGTAGTTCCATCCGCATCGTTAGTGTTGGCCATCATCTCTGTAGAGAGACTAGTCTACCCGACTCGCATCCATTACAGTGCTCCATCTCTGGGTTGGATAAAATGTCATCTGGTTAGTACTTTGATTACTACCTCTATGGGGGCTGAGACCTTTGTTCATTGAACGTCTGTTACACACAGTAGTGAATCACCTTCACTAAGAAGTAGTGCAACCATGGTTAGCAAAGACTCTGGCTAAAGCAGTGAACAAGCGTCGAAGCAAACCATTATTCACGGTGAGACCCGTCGAACAGGCTGGCAAACAACTGTCGGCGCTGAGGAGTTGTATCAGAATCACCGACAAACTGTCGGTTTCATTCATCTCGCTTGGGGAATCACGGTGGTCTATCTGATGCTCATCCGCCTCCTTGCATCTTCCGCAGTCGCTCTTCCGCTGCCCTCGCCCTCCGCTCCCTCTCCAACCTCATCCTCATCTCCGGCGTCAACCCCCTAGCTTCCGCCTCCCTCCGCTCCTGCGGAGACTTGGTCAAACCCGCCGCAAGCGTGTTGTTGCTCTTCTGCTTTCGGCCCTCGGGCACCTTGGGCCCTTCAATCCGTAGGCGCTCCTCCTCCGCACGCCGTCGCTCAGCTTCTTTCGTATCAGACTCCTTCTTTTCGCGCTCTTCTCGCTGGTCGGCCTCTGTTTTCGTCATGGCCGGTGGCACCTTGGCCTCGTCCCAGGTCCACTTGGCTTCCCCAAGCTCGGAGCGGGCGACGCGGAAAGCATCACGTGTTGAGCGCTCGCCGGCGAGTTCGAAGGGTGTCTTGCCTTCTTTGTTCTCGAGGGTGGGATCTGCGCCGCCTCGGGCCAAGAGTCCTAGCACAAGCGGTGCGGCGTTCTGGGCCGCGGCAAGGTGGAGTGGCCGTGGCGCATGGTAGTTTTGCTCTACAGGCTGGAATTCGAAGTCGGGGTCAACATTATTGTTTTTGAGGTACGATAGGAGAGCGGGGACTTTTGATCTCCGCACAAATGCTTGTATCTGAGATGTATGAAGCAGCGCTGTCTCTTCTTCTTCGGACAATTTGGGTTTTGTAGGCTTGGTCTCGGTCTTGACTGGAGTTGTAGTAGGCTCTGCTTCCTTCTTGGGTTCCTTTGCAGGATCGATTTCGCGGACTTTTAGTCGAGTCAACTCGATAAAGGACCGCATAAGCTCCTTTTGTGTCGCCCTTCTCGTGCTGAACGGGAAGCCTCGTAGTCGAGTATCGTTGTGCTTCAATACCTGCCCATCGTACGGTCCGAACAGTGTCCGTCGGTTTGTCACGCCCGTAGCTCGGATAAATAGCAGCTCTGATGTGTCTAGAAGGGCCTTCCAGTCTTGGAGGAGATTCCTCACATCCTCCACCAGAGCCTGCTCGTTGTACCGTCGCAAGCTTGAACCCGCCGAGTGCGCAGCACCCTTGGCGTTATCGTTCGCTGACTGGGAGCCACCCTGTTTCCGTCGTGTGGTGTATCGGTGAAAGGTCTTGTGGGCCAGCACCGTCGCCTCTCGATTCATGGTTGTGCCGCTCTTGTTGGGCCGCGGTGCGAGCGACACAACCATGGCGGCGAAATGGCCGCCTCCAATCATGCACAGAAAGATGTGCGGGCCTTTGTACGCGATCTCCGGTAACGGGCCGTCTTTGGGGACCTTGGGGGCGGAGACTGGCTCGACTTGCTTCTTCTGGAGGACTTGGACCAGGTCTTGATTACGCTGTTCCTCGCCCGTGAGAACGGCGCGGTACATGCCAAAGTAGTGCTTATCTGGGAGCACGGGGGAGCTGAACCAGACCAAGGGCGGTTTGCCGCGGCCTTTCCTGCCTGCAGTTTCCACCTCTTCATCATCGCCGTCGATGTCGTCCTGCTTGCCCGCCAACCTTGCTTGTTTCTTTAAAAGTGCTGTCAGAGTTGACTCTTGCCGGTTATCCTCCTCCTCCTCGTCTGACTCGTCAGAGTCTGAACCTGACAACGACTCGTCCAAGTCGCCAATCAGCTTCTCGAAGTCATTTTCGGATACCGGTTTCTGCCCCCGGAGCTTCTGCTTGAGATTATAGTGGTGAAGGTCGGATTTAAGATGTCCGCGCTGATCAATTACTGTCGCAAAGGTAAGGCCACAGAGGGAGCAAGCTTGGGAGCCGACGAGGTTGCTGTCGTGAGCGGCCGCTTTGAGACTGGACGAGCGCGATTCGGCGACAGCGATGGCCTCAGCTTCGGCATCGGCATCGCTCTTGAGTGTCAAAGTATCCAAGACCTCGGCGGGCAGATCGTAGACTTGCGATCATAGGTTAGCACTTCTGGCTCCTCGAAAGCCGGTGGATGGCGGGGTCATATGGTGATCTACTCACGGTACAAAGGGCGCCGGAGATAATCGTCGCTGGCTTTGGCCATGGCAAGGTCTTTGCGCTTGTTGCGACTTGTATTGTTTAGGAGACGTGATGGGGAATGGGGAACCGTCCCAGCCGGCGTCTTTGTCGCGATACTTGAATCTTTCCACGATGGAGCTTGAGCGTGCGAAATGCGTCATACCTTTTGTCGGGCTGCCCTTTGACTCAACCGGCCAAGCCTCAGGCCCACTGTAGACTGCCCCACCATGACTCCCACAGGGGTAAAAGTTTCGCTATGGATTCTCTACCAGGCTTCTCCACATAATCATGTTAGACGCAATGATCACTCCGTCGGATCAAGAGCTGCTCCACGAAAGCGTCCGAGATCTACAGCTTCGAGAAGCCCTGTCCTTGGACACTCATTTGAGGCAAAAGGAACAGCTTCTCCGGCTTTATCAAACAAATCTAGAAAATGACGGGCGACAAACTCCTCAGCAATCGGCGCAGCAGCTGCGGGAACTACACCAGATACACGAGACCCGGTATCCCGAAGCTCGAGGCCGCGATCCTGTCACAGGCCGTCATTTGAGTCGTGATGAGAGAATCAAGATTCGAACACTTTGCGATGCGGGTTGGCCCATCAAACGCATTGCTTTTCAACTTAAAGTAACGCCAAGACAAGTTCAACATGCTGTTACAGCTCGCCCCCCTTCGCATTTCCAACGCTGCGGCAGCCCTGCAATGCTTAACGCAGCTCAAATTCGGCAAATCATTGAATACGTGGTCTCCTCCAAGGAAGGCCGACGCATGGAACTCTGGAAGATACCTGCACAACTGGGATTGACCTGCCCGGAGCACACTGTTCGTTACGCACTGCGGCGAGCTGGGTACAAGAAGTATCCCGCCGTTTTGAGGCTCCCGATCAGTGAGCAAACACGACAGCTTCGACTTGCATTTGCCCGGGAACACGTCAACTGGACTATCGAACAATGGAGAAGTGTCATCTGGACGGGCGAGAACTGGTTCCTGCTCGGAAAACCTTCTCGTTTGTGGGTGACCCGCAAGCCTGACGAAGAGTTTGAGCCAAATTGCATCGTCGACGACGTTCCCCGGAAGCGAGGCAACATGTTCTGGGGATGCTACTCAGTTCTCAAAGGGAAGGGCCCAGGAATTGCTTGGGACTATAGCTGGGGCTCGCTCAGTCCTGAATCATACTATGTGCGGATCCTCCCTGCGCTCCGCGACTGGCTTGACCGTCACCCACGCACTGCACAATTCTTCACGCCAAAACAGGCTCCCTCACACGCAGCAACCGCGACTCTGGGAGAGGTACGAGGACGTCGGATGCCCATCCTTACGGTTCCTCCGTGTTCACCCGACCTCAGCCCACTCACGGGGGTGTGGAAAAAGATGAAGGAAGACATTGAGGATGAGCATGGGGAGAAGCTGGATGCGGAAACTTTGAGGCGGCTTCTGGAAAGGGCATGGGGGAATGTTCCGCAGGACTACTTGAGGAAGATGGTGGAGAGTATGCCGGCGCGATGCCAGGCGGTGATCGATGCCGATGGGCAACACACAAAATACTAACAGCTGTGGCTTTTGGTCTAATGATTCCAACGATTCCAACGACCCAATCATGTATAATTAGTTTCAATTAATGAGGATACCCGTCGATTCGAAGATAGCCTTTGATAAAGATCGATTGACATGGAAGCGATACAACCAGTCCCACACTCAAAATAAAGGCTTCCCATCTCCCGCCTCTAAACCCCGCTGTAGCATCGACACGTGAGTTTCCGCCGCACCTTATCTGACCCCTGTCAAACAGCCCGCCAATGCGCGACAGTGGCAACGTCACTGGTGCGCATCCTTCAGCTTCCGTCTCAGATTCAAGCTTTGCCCAGAGCCTTCAGATTGGCTTAGACTCGTTCAGTTTCACGAAGCTCAGCCTATCCTTGCTTGATTGCGTCAGAGGAACTTGTCTTGCAGCCCGATTGCTACCATGAATCAAGAAATCGACCGCGTAATGGTTCTGATCTACCCCGCCCCTTGTTTCGTGCGTTGCTTGCTTGTTGTTCTGTGACGATGTCCTGCGTAAGATGCTACAGGGGCACTTGTATAAGTAGGAGGCCTTCGTCTGAGAGCGCCTTTCTCTTTCTTCCATTACTTTTCATCTTGAAACTGCCCTCACTCTTATATCCACCTGAACACCTTGTCAATTGACTATTATCGAACCGTATTTATTTCCATTTCTACTCGCCCACCATCATGGATTTCGTCAATAAGCTCACCGGTGGCGGAAACAACAATGCCGACCAGAACCAAGGCCAGTCCCAGCAGACCCCAGAATCGAGCAGTGGAGGCGGTGGTCTCATGGACTCGGTGAACAGCTTCGCTGGCGGCGGTGCCAAGGGCGAGAAGAACGAGGATGCTCTCGACAAGAGTAGGTCTTTCCAAAAGCTTGTATCTTCTAGGATTGATGTAATACTAATGTTCGCTCTGTAGCTGTCGACTTCGTCCAGGAGAAGTTCATGGGCGCGGGCGACCAGAGCAATGAGAGCGCCGCTGAGCAGGCCAAGGATGAGGCCATGTCTGACTTTATTCGCGACAAGTACAAGTCTACCACCGGTCAGGAGTTCTTTGTTGCCGACAAGGATAAGAAGTTTGGTGCTTAATTCTGGGAAGTGAGCGACAACACGGACATCCTACTTCTTGATGCTGTAAAGCAGGACGTGTAAGATTAGATAATGATGGAAATGACACGACTACATGATGCCAACCACGCCTTGGTGTAGTATCCCATTTGTGAAAAAGTAGTCTCAATAATTAAGCGATCATGTAGATCTGAAATATCTCTTTCTAATTAGCGGTCATGCCGAAAATGATTGATTCACTCCCCCCTATCGCCGGCTGGGTGCGGGTGGAGGACTCCGTCTATGAGCTGTGGAATATCGGAGCCTTGCTCGCTATAGCGGACATTATAAAGGTATGAGTCTCAAGACCCGAGAGTTTTGGAAGCCATTTACCGGGCTCTCGTCCGCATCTGTGATTGAAGCCGATGATCCTAAGCTTGGCGAGGTTGAGTCACTTCGACAGGGGAGAATGAGCTGACTCCCACGGCTGCCTATTTAGGCCCCCTTCTGTCGACGACACAGAACGGTGAAGGCAAGCTTCCCACCCGTAAACAAACACAACATCGAACCACGAAAATGACTCGGCCTGATAACAAGAAAATAGTGGAGGATCTACGCCAGACCAACAGTGCCAAAACTCGCACTGCGGCCATCAAGCCCTTTGTTAAAGCGATTCGTGGAGACAGATTCCAGCCGGTATGGGACGCCATAGGCGGAGCCCCTGGGCTCGCCAGTCTGATGGCAGACTTCAGCGTCAACGACGTGCGCGCCATCTCCAAAGAACTCGGACGCACAGCCTCGGCAGAGAAGACAAGGCGCGAGAGGCGCGCAGGACTCACCGAGCTCGTTCGAATACTCTGTGGTGAATCTGGCTATGAGGGGCCCAGAGACGACAGACCGTTGAGGGCAATCTATCAGAATATCGTTCCGGCCTGTGAGATGGAGCTCATCAAGGAATGGGAGGCTCAGAAACAAGTAAAATGGACCCCGCCTCAGATGAAGCGACTGTTCCTGGGCCATCGTGGGCCGTACGAGACCAAGTTCCTTGGTGGCATCTTCTCCCCAAACGCGAAGGGCTTGAATTTCGCCTCCGAGCAAAGACTTTTCCGCGGAAACCTACCATTTTGCGACGAGATATTGACGACGCTCCTCGCAAAAGAAGGTAGCAAAAACACCCGCATACCATCTGACTTCATGAATAAGTTCGCGAAGCCTCTGCTCAAACGCCTACTCAAGCGCAGGTTCGACAACGAAGCACGAAACAAGTATCTTCAGCGTATATTGCAATGCATCCGTCAAAACCAAAACCCACTGGTGAGCCAGATAAACCTCTGGCGAGGTGGCATCATACAGTATGCTGTTCAGTACTGGAATAAGACGCCTACAGCGAGTAAGGAGAAAGAGGAAGCAAAAGCATACTTGATAGAGTTAATTGAGCTACGGACGCCCGGTCGAGATGCCACTTTGGAATTGGTTCACGAAACTATACTCGCTGTCCAGAGACTGGATTCCGCGGCAAGATACGAGCTTCTCCGACTCTTCCTCCTCCACATGAGAGAGTACAAGCTCGACGTCGAGGATGAGTCAGATTCTGGTCTTGCCCGCCTCAAGAAAATAACTGAAAGGTACGGCCTCTGGCCTGCGATGCTTTTCACTCATGTGGATTATACAAAGGCATTACAACTGCTCCAGAAACTGGACAAGGTGTACCCGAGCGGCGAGTTTCTGGCAACTGCATCGGGTACTGTCAAAGGTCACATCCTAGAGGGGCCTCGGAACCCAGATAAACGCCACATTGGGGATGTTGAGGTTCTTAGGTCTATTCTGACCCGGAAATCCGAGACAGCACATCAAGATCCAGTTTGGCTCGGCCGTGCCATCAATATCGTCCAGGAGCGAAAAAGGGACGCTGAGCAGGCTCGTGAACTGAGAGACCGTGCTTTCTGGGCCGTATCAGCGCTGAGACTGAGCATTGCTGTGGGCGATCTTAAGTCATTGGACGAAACCGTTCTTTGGGCACGCCGCTTCAACCGGGACTCTTTGACAGCAAAGGATTTGTACAATGACGGGCTTCTCGAGACAGATGAGCTGTGGAGCCTTTTGTGCGTCGTGTCTAGCTACGATGGCGATACTCCCGAGGCGGGCACAAAGTTCATCTCTTCCTTGGTAATAGATGACATCAACCTTGCAAACAAGATCCTCGTCGATCTCCTCGAAACTGCTACCCTAGCGGTTCATGAGCCAGGATTCCGGGCATCCAACTGGAGGAGATTGCTTGGACTTCCCGCGGCCGTAATAGAAAGACGGTTTCGCCATTTGCAAAAATTCTGCAAAAGTATCGACAAGTGCTCGTCCTCGGACTCTGCAAACCATCAGGAAAAGATGGCCGAGATTGTCTGGAAGCCAACGATTGCCGCGCTCATCGAGGCCGAAGTTCTCCTCCGTAAGCCGGTATCCGCAAGACTCTTTGGCTTGTATCCCATTGACGAGGCCTCGGGAACACACGCCTTTCAATGCGCATCGAAGATGTTAACCTCTCCCCCGCTGCTGGCGGAGCTGGCAAGGTTCCTCCTAGACCAAATGAGAGCACGTTTAGGTGATGAACTGATGTGGGAGAAGATGGGAGAAATAGTCGGGGTCATTGGAGTAATTGAACGCAGTGATCAGCCCTCGTTGGCCGCTCCATTCATTCGCGATCTTGTCTTGGACAGCGATGGTGCCCAGGACAGCTCTGCATGGCATCGGCAGCTCCTCAGCGTGGAATTTCTTTCGATACTTCCAGCCCAGGCTGCTAAAGAGTTCATACATAGCATGGCTTGTGCTATGGAGCACAAGATGGGCGAGCAAAACATGAACTGGAAACGAAAAGATGAAGCTGCCAAATCCAGGGCAGCATCGGTCGCTGTTGATCGCTCGAAACTCACTCCTGAACCAGAAAAGCCTCAGCGCCCGGCGATCAAGGTCACCACCGTCAAGATGATGGCTCAGCTCTTAGATAAGAGCCTCCTTATCAACCCTAACTCGGCCTGCGATATTCTCATTGGCTTGCTTTCTGAGGCAAAACATATTGATATCCTCATCACTATCGCCAACGCTCTCATCAGCATGCTGAAAGACCACACAATTAAGCCAGAGCTACGAACGCGGATCATTGATGCACTGGAGACATACATCGTTCCTGCAACTGCACGGCTCAACGAGCGGCGCCCTCTTGCTGAAGATGATTGGGCTGCCGCCGCAGAGAATGGTGCTTCTCTGCCTGCCGTGGGCGAAGAAACACCGCTTCTTGAAGTGCTCGTGAAAGAAGTTAAGGGAAAAGGTTTGTCTTCAGACGGCAAAGAAACACTTACAAAGCTTATCATGACCGCCCTTGAGCAATCGGCTGTCAACAACAGCCGCTGGATGAGCCTCTTTCTTGCGAAAAATAATTTCACACTTGATGCTGGTGAACAGCTCCCCGCGATTCCTGTCAGCCTCAAAATGTTTCTCTCACTCTTCAGAGGACTGCTGACAGTTTTGCCAACCCGCATCTTCCTCATGCTACGTGACGCCGTGTTCGTCAACATGAACCCATCGCCAGGAATCGCACGTGTTACGGAGTCAATCAAGGCGGACCGCGAACTAGTCAACTCTAAAGAAGGAAAGCGTTGGCTCGCTCAGTACGATAATGGCGGCGAGGCCTTCACAGTCGCAGTGTATCATGCAACATTGATGTTGCAGCGCCCTGCTGGAGAAGCAGCTTCGAAGCTGAAGGACGGGGGAATATCTGTCCACGAACTGCAAGCTTTTGTGATCCAAGCTGGGGAAATACTCGTAGAGAAGGGAAAGCTGCAGTTGCTTGACGATCTGGTCTCGACCCTACGCCAGGATCGTTTCAAAGGGCCACAACACTGGGAGAGCTGGCGCGCAAACTGTCCCCATATTGTGACGCGCATCATCCTAAAAGTCGACACCCTGCGATTGCAATCGCGGAACAACAACGACCAGCAAACTAGCTCGGTCTTGAAGCTACCGAACACGTTTACACTACGCATCAAGACACTTCTCATTCCCTACTATACCTCAACAAAGCCTACGCCGGTCGAGGAGGAGAACAGCTTTGTAGCAGAGCTATCCGAAATCATCAACGAGCTCGCACGGCGTCGGAAGCCGTATCACGATGCTTTCTGGGCACTCAAGAATGAGCTCTCCGCCTCGCTCAAAAATGATGATAGTGCTCGTCTCGGTCTAAAGTTGGCACAATGGCAGCCGGAGGATGCCACGGCGACGGGAAAGGAGGAACTGGCGGATTACTTGCGTTGTGAGATTGCGGCGGACTTTCTCGTCAGAGCCAAGGACCCAGAGGATGAGACTATCGCCACTGGAGTCAGGGACTTGGTGCGTAAATGGGAGACCTGCGACGATGAAGGTCTGGGGGCGATAGGCTTGAGGGTTGGTGAGCGGTTGGGGGGCAAAGGGGGCAAAG
>JADBHU010000660.1:0-84242 GCA_017140155.1 Fusarium devonianum
CCCCCATACTTTTCCGCCCCGAAATCCGCCTCCTCCCCCCTCCTCTCTCTGGGATCCAATAATGCACGAACCATCTTATCCGCTCGACCTCGCCGGGGCAATCAAGGCCCCAGATGCTGCTGCTGCTGAGACAGAGTCCGTCTTCACGGCTGCTAGTCCCGTGACCAGCACCTCCTCGTCGCTCTTCACTCCCGCTGGGCGGAAACACAGCGCGGCGTCGGATGATCGACAGGCGGCGCCTCATAAGATTCGCAAAGTGAGCCGCGCGTGCGACTTTTGTAAGTCGAGAAAGGCAAAGTGCACCGGTGATCGGCCGTGCGCTCAGTGCGTGGCCAAGAGCAGGGTATGCTCGTACGACTCAAAGTACACCCGTGGACGACCGCCGACGCCAGCTCCTTCTGACGCTCGGCCGAGTTCCTCATCAGTTGTCGTTGCTGCATCTACTTCCAGAGGCGAATCTTCAGAGTTTGACTCGATATCTGTGGCTTATCGGCCGCCAACTCTTGTTGTTGCTGATATGGACCCTTCGCGTCAGCATCTTCCGTCCCAGGAGAGCACGGCGCCCTCGAGGGCTTCTCCTGAGCTGGGCATGGCTGAGATCCAGGGACAAGTCTTTGATCCAACCTCGGGCCTCACTTTTCTGCATCGAGCACTGAAGCGATTATCTGCTCACAAGAAGAATGGCTTGTCAGGCACGGGTCGGCCCCTGCTGGAGGACCAGCCGTTGATGATGGCCGGTGACAAGCCTTTCCTCACGGATAGCCAGGGCGTCTTTGTCCAGTTGCCGGACCCAGCCGAGAGCAGAGACTTGCTTGCGCTCTATTTCGACGTCTGCATCGCCACATACCGCATCCTACATCGGCCTACAGTCTTAGGCTGGCTGAATGCGATGGAGAAGAACCTCCAAGACGGACAGCCGCTCTGGCACGAGGTCGGCCGAGCAAAGGCGGCAATCGTTTTGGCTGCACTCGCCATTGCCAAGCTACACCAAGAGAAGTCCAGGGGGTTCTTATCTGCGGAACATGAAGCCCAGGCACTCAAAGCAAGTGATGATCTCTACACGGTCTCGGCCCAGCTCGCAGACGAAGACACAGGGCTCCCCAAACTCGAGTCGGCCCAGGTCAGGATCGTGCACGTGCTGTACTTACTCTTCACGTCTCGCTTCAACCACGGCTGGTACGTCTTTGGCAACGCACTGCAGCTCATCTCGGCTCTCGGCCTGCACCGCCAGGCCAAGTCCAAGATTCGACGAATCTCGCCCAAAGACTACATCAATACGCAATGTGGGATCCGCACGTTCTGGACGGCATACATCCTCGATAACTACTTGGGCGTTGTGTTTGGGCGACCGCGGCACTTTCACGATGAGGACATCGATCAGGCGTTTCCCGATCGGGTCGACGACGAGGAGATGACTGCCGTGGGCCCTGGCGATGTAGTTGAGAATCCTGAGGATTGCCATATTGATGCGTTACTCTTTCATGCAAAGTGAGTCTTGGCCCCTACACCATGGCGTTTCTCGACAGGCCTACCCTCCTCCTCGTCATCGACGTATACTTGACAACTCAAACACTAACAGTTCCTTAGAATCGCTCAGATCATTGGGTGCATCTCCCGTGAAGTTTATACTCTCCGGGATATTTCCAAAGAGGATCGAGTTGCCGCTGCTACGCGGTTGATACAACGCGTCCACGAGTGGCACGCTCATTTACCCGTCTACCTCGGATCAATCCGCCCTTCTATGCTTATGCCGACCTACCGCAGACAAGCAACAGTTCTCAAATTAGCACATTCACACGCCATCATGCACGCCAACCGTCTCTTCCTCCTCGAGCATTCTTCGGACAGGTACGAAACCCAGATCACGGATTGCATCAAAGCAGCCAAAGTGGTCCTGGAGACGGTCGATCGATTGGCGCAGGAGGGGACTCTATTCCACGCATTCTGGTGGACTCACTATGTCACCTTCTGTGCGCTGGTTGTTGTGTACGTGTGGGAGATCCAGCAGCGTCGCACGAAGCGCCACAGTGAGAAGCAGGACAGGGCGAAGCTTATCGAGCTGGCTGAAAAATGCCAGACGTATCTGGCCCACGCGACGGCTTCAAACTCTCCAAGTCGGAGATATGCTGTGATACTGGAGGAGTTTAGAGCTGCGGCAACTTCTTCGAATGCGAGACCGACAGCGACCGATGCACAACAGAGCGATACGATGCAGCAAGCTGGGACACTACCAAACTCGCTGCCGGTCCCGAATGCGACAGGAGGTGGTGTTGTGAGCGGACTCGGTATGGATGATACTGCAATAGACGATGCCCATTTCTTTGACGAGTGGCATACCACGGACTGGCTGGATCTGGATTCTTCTGTGAGTTATACACGCACTTCAACTAAACTGGAAAGAAGCTAACAATGATTCAGGCATTTTGGCCGCACATGGATATAGACGAGACCATTCTCTGGCCTGACATAACTCCAGTCTAGTAATTGAAACACCAGCACATTCTATTTATATGATCCATCTATTTACTGCCAAACTTTTCGAGGTTCTCCGGCCCAGTCTCACGTGCCACCCGCTTCACCTCCTCTTCGCCTAGTTCCTGGAAAATATCAAAGCCCCATCGCGTTTGCCAGTTGTACCGCTTGTTGCGCTCCAGAGCGTTCAGCTGGTCAAACGCGTCTTGCGGCAGCTCCTTGACCTTCAAGTTGGACTCGATACGGCTGGGGGTTACGCTCTTTGGCAGCACCACAGTGCCACGCTGGACACCCCACGAGTAGAGAACCTGTCCGATGTCGAGGCCGAGCTTGGACCCGAGCTCAGCAACGAGGGGATCGTCGACGGTACGCGCCTCGCCTGTCTGGTTGTTTCCGAGGGGCGAGTAGGCCGCCACTTGGATGCCCTTTGATTTGCAGTAGTCGACTAGGTCAGGTTGTTGCAGGTAAGGGTGCGCCTCTATCTGATTCACAGCGGGCACCGTCTTTGTCTTTGATAGGAGGTCGTCGAGACGCTGTTTTGTAAAGTTGGATACGCCAATGGCGCGGACCTTGCCTGTGGCTAGGAGCTTCTCCATGGCGGCGTAAGTGGCCGCGGGGTCAATGTCTGCCAGCTCAAAGACACCATTTGAGTCGATGGGGAACCAGTTATCTCCAGACTTGAAGGCGCTACTTGAAGTTAGTGGTCGAGATCGACAGTACAACTCAGACTGAATGATGAGACTCACACTGGCCAATGCATAAGAAACAAATCCAAATAATCGGTGCCGAGGTCCTTCAACGTCTTGTCCAGGCCCTTCTCGACATCTTCAGGCGCATGCTTGGTGTTCCACAGCTTGCCCGTGATGAAGATCTCGGACCGTGGCACGCCACTCTTGCTGATGCCCTGACCAACTTCTGATTCGTTGCGGTAGATGGATGCGCAGTCGATGTGACGATAGCCGCTCTTCAGCGCAATCTCAACGGCCGTCTCGACCTGCCCGGGAGGGGCTTGCCATGTTCCGAAGCCGACGGCAGGGATCTTTGCTCCGGTGTTGAGGGTGAAGTGGGTGGGGAGAGGCATGTTTGTGGTGTTGTCTGATTGTCTTGTGTGATATTGACTGTGAAGACTTGAGTTGAGATGATCTGCTATTCCCTGAGCATTGGACGGTTGTTTCTGAGACTAAATACAGATCGTAGTCAGCATAGGATGAAAGTCATCCGAAAGGTGAGGCGGATTAATATCCGGCTTTTGGATCCACCCTCCGCCATGTCCGCATCGGAAACGGAACGCAATCGATGATCGACGTTATTGCGGGGTCAATCCCGTCCCCAACTCCGGGGAAGCACCCGTATTGTGGTGTGGTGAATGCTGTGGTGAATGCTGTGGTGAATGAGCATCTTCAATCTCACAAGCGTTATCGAAGAACGTCAGTATTCCGCGCCTTGGAGGAATAGCTTTCTGAACGGCCAAGCTCTGATCATGTTCATGGTGAGCTAAGTCAGACTCGAGGCCGCTCATCTGGTTTGACTCTTGATCTTTGAGTCATGGACCCTATCGTTGATGTTGTCTCGATGATCTACATCAATGACTCTGGTACCGGGTAGCTATACGATTATTTGCGCCAGTTCCACAAATGGAGCAAGATCATTTGAGCCGCGCAAGAATCACACTCTTTGAAATGACTAGAGAATAATGGGTTCCGCTTATATTTATATTCCTTTGCACATTTGAAGCATTCTGGTACTTGGTACTCGTGGCGAGGGAGAATTTTAAAGTGCGTCATTGTATCATCGTTGATCTAAACATATGCTCAGGCGTATCTAACTCGATCTAATTCAACTTCTACAAGTCGCTGCTCTTCTTCTCATGCTGCTCAATAATAACAACGCCCTTCTCAGTATCAAGCACAGTAGTCTCGGTAACCTCATCGCTGCTCTTGACCACCAACACCTTCATACCGTTGCGGACCCAGTGAACAGAAGCGTAGGCAAGGACGTAGACGAAGCCCACCATGGGCACGAGGTAGCTGATGCGGGTGCCCTTGGCGTCGGCGATGGCGCCCTGGATGGGAGGGAAGACGGCACCACCCGAGACACCCATGACAAGCACGCCAGCAGCGCGTCTGGTGTGACGGCCGAGATCCTTGGTGCCCATGGCAAAGATGGTGGGGTACATGGGGGCCTCGAAGAAGAAGATGGAGATGAGGACGCCCACGCTGGCAGCGCCCTTGCCAGCGCTGACGTAGGCGGTCAAGGCGATGGCGATGCTCGTGTAGATGACCATGATGAAGTCGGAGCGGAAGAAGACAGCCAGGCCGGTTGCGAAGAAGCGGCCAACGGTGAAGGTGATGAGGGCGTAGCTCAGCATGTTGCTTGCCTTGCTGGTGGAGAAGCCGCCATTCTCATGGGCATAGTTGATGAAGAAGGTCGCGATGGTGACCTGGGCACCAACGTAGCAGAGCTGGGCACCGAAGGCGAACCACATGTTGTACTGCTTCCAGAACGAGCCCTGGGCACACGCACCGTGAGCCTCATCCTCGATGACAGCCTCTGAGACCTCGGGCAGGCGAGCAAAGAAGAAGAGGACGGCAACAGCAGCACCGGCGCACGAGACGGCGAGGTAGACAAACTGGACGTTTGTGAGACTGTTTGCGTTCTCGCCCGAGAAGAAGTACTTGGAGGCGATGAGGGGGCCGATGAAGGACGCGACACCGTTCCACGACTGGCAGAACTGCAGACGAGCAGAGGCAGACTCGGGCTTGCCAATGACAACGGCGTACGAGTTGGCAGCCGTCTCAAGCGTAGCAAGACCGCAGGCGATGACAAGAGTGCAGGCGCAGAAGCCGCCAAAGACAGCACGGCCGTTGCTGTTACCAGCGGCAGAGTGCGCGACAGGCCAGAACAGGATCGCACCGAGCGAGTAGAGGCCGAGGCCCATCAGGATCGTCTGCTTGTAGCCGCGGCGCTTGAGGACTTCGGCGGCGACTGGCGAGAAGAGGAGGTAACCGCCGCCAAAGTACATGACCTGGAGGCCTGTCGACTCGAGGCGGCTGATGCCGAGGACGGTCTGGAAGTGCTTGTTGAGGACATCGAGGAGGCCGTAGGAGAAGCCCCAGAGGAAGAAGAGGGAGATGATGAGCGACAAGGGGAAGATGAGGGCCCGACCCGTCAGGTAGCCGCCTGCGAGCTGAGGGGCAGCGGTGGGAATAGCACCAGCCATTGTGAAATGTTGTGAGAAGGAGGAGATGAGAGATAGAGGTGAAGAGATTGATGCTGATGATAATGAGTTACCAAGTCGGCGGGAGTCAATGTCTTTTATGTCTTTCTCCCTCCCTCTCCCTCACTCCATTCAGTCTCTGTCCAGGAAAAGTCGAGACCACCCCAGCAATTACTCCAATGCATCCACTTCCTCCGCATAACCCAATCCCCGGACTCCCCCGTTGAAGTGTGAGTGTGGAGGGACAACTCCAACATCTGAGATCTACTCCAGCCTGCGAGTTTCAGCGGGGATAGAGTTATCGGCCCGGCACCTCAAGCCAATACCACCTAGAGGAACGTGGCTAAGACCAGTTTAGCACCAAGCGTTGAAACTTGTGCCGGCATAAGGTGACGCTGGGGCAGTCGAGACTCGCGCCGCCCGGGGCCAACCTCCCGGGGGTGGAACAACCGCAGAATTAAGGTAGATCCCCAAGGATGGAGCCATCGGGGGCTTCCTCTGACCTTGGGGCCAATGAGAATCTTTGCTTGGCAACCTAGAGCCTCCAAGTTGAGAACGCTTGGCTGCAAGGGGCCAAGTGAACGGAAGAGCCGGTCTTAGTGCGTGTGGGGATTTGGGGGAATCTCGCCGAAAACTCGTCCGTAGAGTCTCAGTAGCTCCAAGCTGTTGGCTCCAAGCTTGCCTCCTAGACCGGCTTCCAATATGCAGAGGCTGATATAACCTCGCTTGTCTTTCGATCTTTGTGTGCCACAGTGATCCAAGCTCCCAGTCAATCGGCCCTTTCAAAAACCCCTTAGATGGCGCCACCAGCGGGCGGCACTGAAGCCATCTCGACTTGGGCCGGATACACCTTTATCCAGTGCGGGGAGCAATAGACGTACCAAAAACAAAGTGTTGCATCGTTGCAAAACCTCCCTCACGGTTGGTCCGAGTCTGGCAGACACAAACTTCAACACCAGGCTTGTTTTCGAGATACTATACTAGGAACGCCACCTCAAAATTGCAGCTATTGATCTCGCTTCGAAGGCCGCAGCCGTTGAATCGGCTTTTCTCTCAGCAAATAAGCTTCTGTGGGTCTTTTCTGGATGCAATGCCGTGAAGCTAGGTGAGTGGTAGGCGGCCGACGCGCTTGGCTGAGTTCAATCTGGCGCGACTTTATCCATGCCAATCAACTGGAATGCAAAAGTCGGTGCTGTCGTTTAGCACAGTTTGTCTGGCACAATGAAGAGGAAATAGAAACAAGTTACGCGAATCTTTTAGATGTTGGCTTTAATTCACACCGTAGCAGCAATCTTCTGAGTGACCCACGCCAAGGAGGTCCGACTGCGTGCTATTGTCGACGGGCCCTCATGAAACAGCCGTTTTTGCGCATCATTCGGTTTACACCGGGAAACATGGCGATTTAAATGGGGCCTGACAAAAAGCATGAGTGTGTACGGCTGAGTTCTGAGTGTCTATGTAGCACACACAATGGCCTCGAGCATGGGCCCCAAGTCGAATGATCTCGGAATTGGGCTATCCACTAGTCAAGCAGGGGGCACCATGATGTTATTGTAGCTCAGGCCTAGAATGATAAGCGTTGTGTTTGCTCCAGCAAAGTCATCGGTCCTCGAGGAGATGGGATTTGCGACTTCAGTGACATCACCAACAACTGACTCAATAACTAGGCCACTAGCCATCAGCGGGCTAGATCTAGGCCCACTCTTGAGGTGAACGGGCAGATTCAGCAGGCCATGTCATTTTCTCCTGTTCCTCCCTGCTCGTCCTTCAATGATCATGCGAAACCTTGTACGACACAACGTGCTGTGGCTTAAAACTCTAACTATACACACCAGTCCAGCGATACGAGATTATATTTCCTCAACCTGAGATAGATAGTAGATACTCTGCTAATTGAACTACAAGAGCTCGAACCATAGACATAATTAAGTAGGGTTGTCTTGATGTAATCCAAAATATCAAGGGTCGATTTGGGCTGCGTTACCCTAGATCTGAGGGTCATCTGTACTGACATAGTACAGCAAATGATAAAACAGTACGTTCTGGTTAATATCGTCGATGCTAGAAAGTGTTTTCTATCCTTTTCAGATTATCAACTAGCATTCAATCGGTAGTTGCCGTGGCTCATAGGACGGGATTACATGGCTCTGTTTGTCTCTAACACGTGGCAATGAGCAGGCCGATGGGATATCACGTGATTGGCCTGCTACGTATCTCCACACAAGCTTGCCTCAAACAGTCAAGGAATGTAACGTACGTCATTCATCAGATCCAGCAGTATGAGAACCAGAAGCTCAGACAAGAAGGCCAGCGCCGAGGACTCCAGTCTCGCAGTACCGCGAGGACAGAAGAGGCAGTCTGATAAAATCGATTCGTCTTCTAAACCCAGCGGCGCCAAAAAGACTAGACAACACCGAGCAAAGCAAGCCAGTCCGCCCGAGGCAAAACATCAAAACACCCCCAAAATGACAAGAAGCCGCGTCTCGGGAGTTCAGATCTGGAGTACGACTATGATCGCTCCAAGCTAAGGGATCCGCGAGCGACGCCGGGACGCGTCTGTCGACCGCGCTTGGAAAACGGAGACATTGATGACTACTTCAGGGCCATGTTCCGTAATCCGCGGCCAAGGAGGCCAAAGGGCATGGAGGAACACGACGAGAGGTGGACCATCAAGAAAGTCTTTGCAGACCTGACTGATATGTCCCCCCACTTACACGTCTGCCACCAAAAGGGACCCAACGGATCGCCCACCTACGACACGGCGGGTTTTCAGCTTGACTGGAACAAGGTGGACAAGTGGATGAAGCGCGGGGATTATGACAGGAAAAGCCCTATGGATGAGATGTGGAAGCTGTGTACAAAGGAAGAAAAGGAGAGAAAAGCGATGTACGATGTCTTTTTCGTTGATGGCAAGGGTCCGGAAGGCGAGGATAATAACCCCGAGGTGGTCGCGCTTCACCTCCGAGATCAAGTGTCCAAGGATCTGGGTGTCCCGTGGCACCAGATCGACTCGGAACGAGTATCAGAATGGGGGAATAAGGGCTTTGCCCAAGTCAAGGCCGAGGAGTGGTGGCAGACACCAAACGAGGAGGAGAGGAAGAGGATGCTGAACATGAGGGCGGGTGCTAACCTCAGGAAGGATCTGTAAGAGTTGCCAAAGACAAAGACGTGAAATTATCTCGTTCGTCCTTAGCTTCAACTATCAGTTCTGACGACTCGGTTCATGGATTCGCAATTCTCGGCCCGCTTATACCGAGAGAATCTAACAAAACTCAACACGTGCCCGGAAGCACAGCTCGAAACGGAAGGATAGACGGGCCCGGCGGCCCCTTGCGGCATACGTTAAGGACACGTGTTATCATCGACCCTGTATTAGACTTGAGAGTGGTATTCTCATGGTCTCTAGGGCTAGGTGTGGCTGACACGAGGCTTGTGTGTCCTTGCTCGGTCACGATGCGACACCCGCATCCCCAACTTATCACTACTATCAGGGTCATAAGTCAGAAAGCCGTAAGAATGGTCAGGACGAAACATCCCCGACACAAGCTCTCACGGCCCCGGCGGTAAATGCTCCGACGGCTCGACCTTGCGTTTGCATTGCCCGATGGAGCCTCGGAGGCTGCTCCTCCGACGAGCGGTTTTTCTGGACGTGGCACCATCAAAGCTAAGCCTCGGCCTTTTTCCGCCGAAAATTCTGGTTGCAATTTAACCATGATCCAGACTCGTCGAGTGTGGGGTACGTCGTGTGACTGGGAGATGCTCCTTATCAACAGCCTCATCTGACGGATGTCAAACGTTGCGTATGCCTCCGTGAGCCGAATGGAGTAGCCGTCCGAGAGATACCCTAGTCGCACAAGAGTTACCGTGACCGAAAGGAGTTTGCCTCAATCATCATGGAAGTTGCTGTAAGACGGTCCGTCATCTACAGAGTCGGAAAGGTATGGATACAGGCACAAATGTATTTGACTATTCAGTAGTGTATTTAAAGGCCTTCTGCCTCCTCCTCTTCGATGCCTCTCCAGCTTCGCACTTCAGATCAATAAGCACTAACCATGATGCATCATCTTCTACCTCTTGCGATCCTCACCGGCGCCGCTCTCGCTCAGAGCCCAGCTTGGGGCCAATGCGGTGGCAAGGGCTGGACAGGGCCAACGACGTGCGCCGCTGGCTTCAAGTGCACTGTTGGAAACGAATACTTCAGCCAGTGTCTGCCCTCCTCGGACCCTCCCTCTACTACGCTCGTGACGGTCCCTAACCCCCAACCCTCCCCTACGACTAAGCCAAACCCAACCGACCTCTGGTGGTTTGGCACCAACGAGGCTGGAGCAGAGTTTGGAGAGGGTAGTCTGCCTGGTACATTGGGCAAGCACTACATCTTCCCTGAAGTCTCTACCATTGATGTGAGTACAATGAGGCGTCGGGATATTATGCAGCTAATTAATGGCTTTTCAGACTCTGCGATCTCAGGGCTATAACACGTTCCGTGTCCAGTTCAAGATGGAGAGGCTTACTGATACTTTGACGACGAGCAACTTTAACGCTGCCTACCTCCAGGGGCTCACCAAAGTGGTCGACCACATCACCCAGTCTGGAGGCTGGGCGATACTCGATCCCCACAACTACGGCCGCTTCTTTGACAACATCATCACCGACACCGCAGCCTTCCAGACGTGGTGGAAGAACGTTGCCAACCAATTCAAGGGCAACAGCCGCGTCATCTTCGACACAAACAACGAGTACTGGGGCATGGATCAGAAGCTCGTCCTGAACCTCAACCAAGCGGCCATCAACGGCATCCGCGCTGCAGGGGCGACGCAGTACATCTTTGTCGAGGGCAACCAGTGGTCGGGAGCCTGGTCGTGGCCCGACGTCAACGACAACATGAAGGCGCTCACGGATCCCCAGAACAAGATCGTCTACGAGATGCACCAGTACCTCGACTCTGATAGCTCTGGCACGTCTGAAGTTTGTGTCTCGACGACGATTGGCGTTGAGCGCCTCAAGGCGGCGACCGAGTGGCTGAGGAAGAACGGCAAGATTGGCATCATTGGCGAGTATGCCGGCGGACCCAACGAGCAGTGCAAGACTGCTGTCAAGGGCATGCTGGACTATCTCGAGGCGAACAATGACGTCTGGAAGGGCGCTCTCTGGTGGGCGGCTGGACCGTGGTGGGACATTTACATGTACAGCTTTGAGCCGCCCAGTGGCAAGGGGTACCAGTACTACAACTCCCTCCTCAAGACCTACGTCTGAAGAGAGGTGAGAGACGGGGAAGAAAGCATGGAGGCAAGGGAGCTGGGGAATTTGAGCAAGGGGAGAGGTGCGCAGATGGTTCGCAGGTGAAGGCCATAGTCGGGGCCGGTGGATGAATTTGTTGGTGCGACTTCACAGTACATAGTAGGGAACGTATATATCTTTAGTCTATGCGGCTCGTGTTACGGATGAGAAATAGCAACATTTCTTCTTGTCCACATCAGTATTCTAGGCTGACTTCTTCTTCAACAAGAGCAGCACCCCCAGCACGTCACCCAGAAGTTCCTCCTCTCCCTCTTTGACACCAGACTCTCGGAGGATTTTCGCAATTTTGCCAGTCATGACTCTGACCACATCCTGCTCTGTATTGGCGGCATCAGGATGAGCCTCTCGCCACCTGGAGACAGGACTGGTTGTTCCCAGCAGTTTCTCCAGCATGACCAGTTTCGTCGGCGGCATATCGGCGTGGAAGCCCTCCAAAGTAGCGTCCGGGCCGGTCTTCCACTCCCTGCGACTGAAGGAGGCCTCGTCAAAGTCGACAACCGGCGACGGAAGAGTCCAAGGCAACGGCAGCTGGCGGTACAGGTCAAGAGCAAGGCGGTTCCCTGGTAGGTAGTAGTCGGCAAGGGCCTCGTCAAGCCCATCGAGGACTGCCTGAATGGAAGCGTGGTTGGGCATGGATTCGTCGGCACGGATAGAGCTGCCTACCCACAGCGCCACGGTTCCTCCAGGCTTGAGGACCTGGGCAGCTCGGGCCCAGAAGCGTGCCATGTCAAACCAGTGAGCGCATGTGGCCGCCGTGATGAGGTCGATGCTGTTTTCGGGGACGGGGCTTGGTAGATCCGAGCCGAGCGTCTCGGCCGACGAGATTTCAAAGCGCACGTTGTCCGGCGCCGGCAAAGCACCGCTCATGGACCGGGCGGAGCTGATCATGCCCTCCGAGGGGTCCATGCCGATCGCGGCAGTGAAGTTTGGCGCCAGGGAACGGACGGCCGTGCCTGGTCCGCATCCGACGTCCAGAAGGGTGTCGAACTTGCCGCCTCCGGATCCATGATAGTCGAGGATTGCTTGGTACAGCTTGGGATGGTAGTTCAGGCGATACTCGGCGTATTGGGCTCCTTGATTGTGGTCGTACGCGCGAAAGGTTTGTTCAGCCATAGTCTGCTGTGGCTGTGAGTCTTGTGGTTCCATAGCGAAGGAGAGAAGGGGGGATTGGCTGGCAAATGCGTTAGGGTTCACGTTACACTGACTGGAGGAAAGGATCACCTTTGAGATGTCAAAGCTTCAACAACAGCAATTGTTTTGAAGGGGCAATTTTGCTCCGAGAAGCCGCATAGGCGGGTGAGACTCGTCTGCGCATGACGTAAGCTTACCCCGACGGACTTTATAAGATTTCCCGCACCAGACCGAGTAGTCGCGTTGACCGCGATCTCTTAGTTGATTCAAGTACGGTTGTAAGTGAAGGCATATAATACTCTGTGACTTTACTCTACTTTGCTATTGGGCTGGCGCCTGGCTGTTGGTTCACTCTATGTTGTTAAAGGAAGCTAGGACGGGTGCTGCTTGTTCTAAGTTAAAAGTACAATCAGCTAACCCATCGGCATCTTTATTCTTTCTGTTGCTACTCTTCTTTAGGGAGCAGTTGAAGTCAATGGTCCTGCAGTATGCTGTGACTGACCAACATGTCCCTTGATTACATGGAATGCTATACGAGGCCTCCAAGTTGCCTGTTCACACAAATGGACCGGCCCTACCCTAAAGAAGCAGAACAGGAAAAAGAAAACCCCGGCATAGCACCTTCATTTCATTCTGTCTCTCGTTGACTTACTAGGACCTATTTTCAGCCACGCGGTCTCTTCCCCCAGTTGGTTCCAATCAGTCCGCACTTGAACATGCATTCAATGCATCGCGCACTTCCGTCGCAACTTTCCACCCGATCCGGTATTTCTTCCTCCTCTAAAAACATCCTGCAACTCTGGAACGGCACTTGAGGGTAAAATGATTCGATGCCAAGATGATTGCCATCGTGTCGACCAATCGCTTCTGACCAACACAGACCTGCATTGCTTTTCCCAATATCATCAAAACATGCCGCAGTCTCAAAGTCTTCTGTGACGGTTCCTAGTGGTGCTGAATGCAGCTCAATGCAAAGACTCTGGTATTGGTGCTCTCAATTGCGCCTCGGCAAGATGCAACCCCCCAGAAGAGTGCTTCCAAGCGGGGTAATCACATTGCCGGGGAATTTCCCCATCTATGATCTACCTGCAGCCTGACCTTTCTTCATTCGGCAATGAAGGCGAAAGTCGTTGAGATCTATCGACCGCATAAGGCCTTGTTGGCTGGAGATCGTCGGAAGCAACAGTCCCACTACCACTTGCAGAAAGACTGGACCTCGCGAATGAACATTGCCGATCCACATGATGTACATGAAGGCCCAGTCTGGATGCGCTGCGTGCAAGTGCTTGAATGGCAGCACATGTAGGACGCAATTTAAGTTGACATGGGGCATCTTCGTGTTGATGTAGGTAGCGTATAATAGATTCGTTATACCTAGCGTTAGAGTTCAGTGAACAGGTCAGCTTCTCACAGTGTAGGCCCGTGTTCACCACATCTGCCGAAAGCCTTGTGCTCTACACTGGGTTTACTTGTCCAAATGCCCAGGCCTGCATGGGGTGAGATTGCCCATCCTTACTAGGGAGCTGACTTGAACTACTCCACTCGCCGTGATCCGAACGCCGCGCATTCTGCAGTGAGAGGGGCCACGGATGGGCTTGGCACCATGCATACCGTATCTAGTATAGTGTCTCCCGACGCCTGAAAGGGCAAATTATCATCCGTAGTGATGCCTTGGAAAGGTGAAACGGCATCTAGAAGGGTAAAGTCCATCTGCATCGCGACTCCGCGAGGGTTTGGTTGTCTGTGCGCGCTCTAGCAGACTGACACGGTGGATTCAGGTTTCTCTCGCAAGCTGTTCTCGATGGGGAATGGTGTAGACAGGCCCGACCAGGTCGGCAGATGAACCAAGGTTTCAGGTCCCAGCATGAACCCTTTCAATTTGATTGCAACAGGCGCCGAGGCCAAAATAATACAGCTCAGTTTTATCAAAGCCGCGGCCATTTCTTTAGTTAAACGTAGTCATAAGGCTAACTTTTGCGGGGAACGTTCCATACTGCTGGTATTAGTTGATCCGCGAAACGACCTAGAAACGGCAGTGCATGCGGAATGGGGGGAATTAATCTAGGTGCGAGTGGAGACTTTGAAACAACTCGGGCGAATTTCCCAAAGGGATGCTGACTTACGAGGTCTGTCAAGTCAAGGCTGCCAAGAGAGCCAGGTATGTACGGAGAGGGAAGGGGATTTAATCACCTCTACATGTTCTTGGCGTCTGAGGTTACAGATCATGGCCCCTTTTCGAGTGGGGTTCGGTATCATCCGAGTATCTATGAGCCGAGGCTAGAGTTTCTGAGAACTAGGACAACCTTGACAGCGAGCTCAAACTCTCAAGATAAATATGCTGCTTGATCGCGCCTTGGACTTGAGAATCAGACACAGACAGTCCATCACTCTCATCTCAACACTCGCTCTGCAACGTCCTCTTTCTCTCGCTTCTTTACCCTCTTCTTCACTCACTGCATATACTTTTCTCCTCCGCAAGCTCACCCAACCGCCAGCATGAAGTTCCACGTCGTCGCCTCTCTCCTTGCCGCTACTGCCTCGGCTTTTCCGGCCGCCAATCCCGAGGCGGCCATCGAGGCTCGCCAGTTCGGCGGAGATATCACCCGCAACGACCTCAGCGACGGCGACAGCGCTTCGTGCCCTGGAGTCATCTTTATCTACGCTCGAGGCTCGACCGAGCTTGGTAACTTGGTAAGTAGACCGTGCCACAAACCACCAGGGCAGCCGTTCTAACAAACACAGGGAACTCTTGGCCCTAGCATCGCCTCCAGGCTCGAGTCCAGATATGGCAAAGACGGCGTCTGGATCCAGGGTGTCGGCGGCCAATACCAAGCCACTCTCGCCGATAACGCCCTCCCTCGTGGAACTTCTAATGCTGCCATCCAGGAGATGCTCGGTCTCTTCCAGGACGCCAACGAGAAGTGCCCCGAAGCCACTATCGTTGCAGGCGGCTACAGCCAAGGCGCTGCCCTCGCTGCCGCCTCCATTACAGATGTCGACTCTTCCATCCGTGACAAGATCGCTGGAACTGTCCTCTTCGGATACACCCAGAACCTGCAGAACGACGGCGAGATCCCCGGCTACCCCGATGACAGGCTCAAGGTCTTTTGCAACCCTGGAGATCTCCTCTGCGAAGGTTCTTTGATCGTTGCCGCGCCTCACCTGGCTTACCAGAGCGATGCTGCTGGACCTGCGCCCGAGTTCCTGATCCAGCAGGTTGATGCTGTTCGTGGCAGTGCTTGAGCTTCTATCCTGAACCGAGCTGCCTGGCTTTTCGTTACCGGGGTGAGATGCGATGTCAAAAAATGTGAAATGTCATCACGGGCTGGCCTGTGACTTTTCTTTGTCAATATTACAGTTTTTATCAGTATCTTTAACATGTTTGTTTTGGCCAATACGATGAATTGCCGTGACCTCCCAGGTGATTTGAGTTCAGCATGGATGTCCAGTGAATACGCATCGTAAACTTGAGAGTAGTAGAGAAGAGACTGGCTTGTATAGGGACAAGGGACTTGACGAGAATCGTACAGCAACGCTTCAAAGGGGTCACGCCACCTTGTGGAATAGAAAGCTGTGCGCCTGGTTGGCGAGAAAATTGGGATAGAGCAGGCGATAGGGTCAATGTCATACTGCCCCGTCGTGATTGGGGCCTACCGGGTTTTGTGCTTATGCTTGATTAGCCACAACTAAGGGCCTAACGGTACGCTTCGGCATTTGACTTTAACGTACGGACACCTCTCTGCAGTTGCGCAAAGCATTCAATGAAATGGCCGAGATTGAGCAAACGAACAGACCGATCAAATCAGTCTATTTCCATGTCGATTCTCTCTCACCTTGATTATATCACAGTCATCCTTTACAATCTGTGAACGTAGGTGCAAAAGGACAGGAGATCAACTGCGAGAAAAGAGTCGGTACCTGGACTAACTATCTTTGGTGACGCGGGCAGATTGTTCCTACTAACTGACGCCACGCGTTTTCAGCTCTGGACGCGAACAGACGCCATGGCTTTTACAAGACCGCCTCTTCTCTAGGTAGTAAAGTGGACTCATATATTAGGTAAGGGGTAAAGCCGACTAATATACTGCTCATAAAACTCTTTGGCTCCTCAACTTTCTGATTTGCAGCTCCCACAGCCAGACTGTTGCTTGACCTCGTCAAGATGGTTTATCTCAAGTCTACCGTCACTGCCTTGGTGGCCTTCGCCGTCACCACCATCCGCGCAGGTCCATGCAAGCCAGGCCATACGACTGACTCGAGCAGCATCAGCGTTGTCACATCTGGTACGTCTACCGATCTGCGAGATTTGAGCGAAGGCTCTACCGTCAGTACTGGGCTGATAATTCCCAAATAGCGTCTACCGTATCCACGTCCACCGAAACCGAGCTCGCTACGACATCCGATGTGCCAACAGTCACAGCTTCTACAGAGACAACCAGCAGCACTGCATCACCGATTGCCACATGTAATGTCGAGGGCTATTCCAACTTGGACACAAACCCCTTTGAAGATGTTCAAGGCCCACACGCTGCCTTTTGCCAGAAAGAGTGTCTTGAAAGAGCCGACTGCCTCACCTTTTCCATTAACAACTACCAATGCTTTTTCTATGGCAGCGTTTTAGAAGATGTCGTTACGCCCTCGCCTCGCACCAACGCCTTCTTCTTCAAGAGGACCTGCGATATCCCATTCGAAACCTGCAACGTCGAGGGCACATCGATCACAGGCAAATTGCCCTTTGACTCGACTTTTGGCTCGACTTCTGCATTTTGTCAACAGGAATGTCTTGATCGACCAGATTGCCTTACTTTCACCCTATCCAACTTTATATGTTACTTCTACAGCGAGGACCCGCAACGAATCGTATATCCTGCGGACAACTCAAATACCTTCTTCTTTGCCAGGACTTGCAATATCCCCTTCGAAACATGCAACGTCGAGGGCACATCGATTATAGACGTACGGCCCTTTGACTCGACTTTTGGCTCGACTTCTGCATTTTGTCAACAAGAATGCCTCGATCGTCCAGAGTGCCGCACTTTCGCCTTCATCGACTTTATGTGTTATTTCTACAACGAGGACATACGAAGAGTCGTATATCCCGCGGACAACTCAAATGCGTTCTTCTTCCAAAAAGATTGCGAAATCCCCTTTGAGACATGCAATGTCGAAGGCACTGTAGTCGTGGGTCAAAATCCGTTTGATAGCGTGTCTGGCGAAACCTCCGCTCTATGCCAGCAAGAATGCTACGACAGGCCAGAGTGTCGCACTTTTGCTATCTCTAACTACATGTGTTACTTTTACGACGAGGATCCGCAGAGAGTCGTGTATCCTGCGGATAACTCACACACGTTCTTCTTCAAAAGAGATTGCGACATTCCTTTTGACACATGCAACGTTGAAGGGAACTCAAACGCCAACAAAATCCCTGTTGGCAGCGTCTCAGGCTCAGATGCAACATATTGCAAGCAACAGTGCCTGACTAGGTCCGACTGTCTTACCTTTGCCTTTCACAATGGCCAGTGCTACTTCTATAAGGAGGCTCCTGAAAGGGTCATCTATCCTGCTCAAGGCACCAGTGCCTTTTTCTTTGGAAAGGACTGTGAGATCGGCAGCGCGTAAGTTGGCCTTTAAAGTGTAGCTTAAGTTTTGTTCGGATGGATGCTAATGAGATGCATAGAGCACCTTAGAAATGACCTTCTAGCAGATTGACATGAAGTCGTCAAGAGTCGAGCCGATATTGCGTATGGATTGCTTTTAGCTGGCAAGCAAGAAAAAGAAAGCCCACTACTGCCGGATATGTTGACTAGGGGCTGAGATTAGGACTTCAAATTCATATTTGAGATTTCATTACACACCCATTGGACAGTACCTTAAGATTTTAACAGTATGTAGTAGTGGTCGACGACCTGTAGCCGCACCGCTGCGCTGTTGCGTCGTCTTGAAAGACCCCCCAATACACTAAACGCCCGAATGACCGTCGTGATGAGGATTCCTTTATTATCCTTCTATTTCCCATAACGAACGTCCTAAATCTCAGTGAATTCACTCCATCCATGGAAGTCTGATATTCGGTTAACTCCCGCGCGCACTTCTGATTCAGAAGCGAGGCTTGTTAAGAGTAGGCTATTCTGCTTATTCTTTGAAGGCTGGCTGAATCGTGCAGTATCATCATGGGCCAAGACAGCCTATCGAGCCCGAGCGCGATCTCAGAGTTGTAGGCTTTGACATTATTCGCAGCGAGCCTGATAGGCACAGCGGCCGCATCGTCTAACACTGCCCCTTCGGGCCTTCTGGCCCAAGCCCTTGCTTTCTTATTTGGTTGTTTGACGTGACAAATTGAGGACATTTGTAGAGGCGTCGAGGTGTGCGTAATGTTTGCTTGGTAGGGCCGACGCGAAGGAGCTGGACCAGCAAACACTTTGCGTTGGTCCAAGACAACAACCGAAAGAATTACAAGGAACATCCCAGGCATTTTAAAAATGCTATTCAAGGCTACCAATCAAAACAGGCGACTGATGCCGCATTTCGAACAAAACGTGGACATTGCTGAGCTGTCAAGTGGATCCGAGCAATTTGCATAAGTCTGCCAACGCCGTGCACTGTTTCGAGGCGCCAAAGGCCGTGTACACGTGCAGGAATCCTTCCAGAGAGTTGCTGGCACCTCACGATTGGATGGCTTCAACTTTACTTTGTTGGATTCTTATTTTTAGAATCCAGCATGAAAACTACCACCTCGCGAGGACAACTGTTGGTCAAATGTAGTTTGCGACGGTAATGGCGTGCTCTGTCCGTTGAACAGCTGTCAACCTATAAATGGACTGAATCGCCCATTGGAATGAAGACCATACTCAACTCATCAGACTTCACTTACCATACCTCTTTTTCTATACAAACTACACTTCCTCACCGGCAAAATGAAGCTCACAACCTTCGCCCTCATCACCTGCCACGCTTTATGCACCCTCTCCATGCCCGCAGCAAACACAGAAGCGCAATGCGGAGCTCTTGGCGTCATGGACTGGAGTCAAGAAGAGATTCCGGACTACGTGGACCGGAGCGACCTCCGGAAATGCAAAGAACACCCGGCCGACTTGGTCAGCATGAACACCAGGAGCGAGATCAGCCTTCTAGAAAAGAGGAAATGTGAAGCACCCGGCGATCGACAGAAATGGGGTTGCTCTGACACTGGATTTTGTTGGATGAACTGCGGAGATGTTGACAAGGGCGAATGGTGCTGGGAGGCATTCAATCATGGACTCGGAGCATGGTCGACGTGCAAGACAACGCTAGATTGCTTTCGCAACACGGAGCGAGGAGCAAGGTGCTCAGTGAGCAGATGCAAGAGCTGTGGATGTGGCTGTTGAGGTTGGAGCAGCTGAAAGAGGGGCCTCGTAAGAAGGGCTGGCTGCTCAGCGACTGCATCGATACTTGGGGACATACGAGTAGGGAAATACCAATAGGCGACCACTAAATGATGTCTTGGCATAGACACGGATAAAGAGGCAACGGCTGCATATCCGTCAGTCTCTTGCCGCGATTCATTTCATGCACGTAATAGAGAAGTGTGTTGAGTACTGTCACCCTCACGTTGCGGACAATTTCCTCCACCACTACTTCTTCAAGCCGTCATGATGTGATCAATGCACACTGACCACGCAGAGTCATTTGCATTGCCCTTCGTCCGACATGTAACCTTGAGTGATCGCTTAGCCAGGATATCGCACGGTTTGCGGGGGAAACTTGCCCAAATGCAGCAATGATGAGGGGATCGCTTGCAATCACCGGCCTATCCCCCGCTCCCCGCCCAGAGGATTTTGGCTTTCATGCGGGATGTCGTAATGTCTGTCGATCCTTTGGCAGGTATTTTCGGTCGGCAGATTTCGAGGCCAATGTTTGGTTCGTTGTTGTTCCTTTTACCTTTCGATGCGTATCGTGATTCGTTCCTGCGAGCGAGGTCGGAGAGAAGTAACGGTAGATCTTAGCCTCGGCAGGCAACTCTTAAGTGCTTGACGCTTGTTATGAATGGTCGAAACCCCCTCATTGATGCAGCTCTCTCGGAAGGTTGATAAGCCGAATGATTTGTTGCTGTTGAGACTTCCATTTGATTGAGGACGTTAACCCTGGGATACCATACACTACAGAAAGCAGGATCGCCTAACTAATTGACCAGTCGTTCAGTACCGTGCAACTTTGAGCCATGGATACTGGAAAAGCATCAATCGAGCTGAAAGAGGTCAGAAGCAATAATGCAGGCGCTGGGACCTCCCCGCTTGGCCACGAGGTTGGCATCGACGTCTGGACAGAACGTTTCAACAACCAGAGCTCAGAATGGCAGAACGAGTTCGACAAGAGACTGCTCAGAAAGGTCGACTTGCGCTTGATGCCGACCCTCGTTGTTATGTATCTCCTCAACTTTCTCGACCGCTCCAATCTCGCCCAAGCACGCCAAGGAACTCTGGAGGAGGACCTTGACATGTCAGGCACCGACTTCAACCTGGCAACCTCCATCTTCTTCGTCGGCTATCTCCTTATGCAGCTCCCGTCCAACCTCTTGCTGACTCGCATGCGGCCATCTCTCTATCTGAGCGCTTCGTGCTGCTTGTGGGGCGTAGTTTCGACATGCAATGCCGCTGCGGACTCGTTTACGCATCTCATCGTCATTCGCTTCTTCTTGGGCTTCGTCGAGGCTCCGTTCTTCCCCGGAGCCGTCTTCCTCATGAGCTCATGGTATACGCGCGCTGAGCTTACTCGCCGCATCGCCTGGCTCTATGCAGGGAACGCATTGGCCAATATGTTTGGTGGACTGCTGGGTGCGGCCATCCTGGGAGGTCTCGAAGGTGATCAGGGGATTGCAGGATGGAGATGGCTGTTTATTATTGTGAGTCCTCACATCTCAACATCTTTGGCCTCCAGATGAGGTACGGTTAGCTCATACAATAACAACCATTAGGAAGGCGTCATCGCCATCGCTTTCGCCATCGCAGCCGCTTTCATTCTACCCAACTATCCCCACACTACAAAATGGTTATCGCAAGAGGAACGCGCGTTTGCCGCCTGGCGGCTGGCCCAAGACATCAATGAGCTGGACACATACGGGGAACAGACTGTGTGGAACGGCGTCAAGATGGCGGTTCGCGACTATCGCCTCTACGTCTTTGTTCTCATGCAACACGTCAGCTTGATCTCCCAGACGTTCCAGTACTTCTTCCCAACCATTGTGGGCACGCTTGGCTACGGGAAAATCGTGACGCTATGGCTCACTGCGCCAGTATGGGTATGTGGCATCCACGGTCGGAAACTCGGCTTTGTCTTTCTTGATGAGCGTGCACTTGCTGACAGCAGGGGGCTTGACCATAGCTTGCAACATTCCTCCTCTCAATATGTGTCACTTTGAGTTCTGCCAAGACCAACGACAGATCATTGCATATTATCTGCCTCATGCTTGTGGCGGCCGTTGGAAACGCCATTGCAGCGGGAACCACAGCCGTTGGAGCACGCTTCTTTGCCATGTTTCTCATGCCAATGGGTGCAGTCTCTTCCTGTAGGTCAACTTTCCTGCTAGAACCCTTGCCTGCCACACCGACCCAGACTCCTGACCCCAATTTCAGACCAGATCATTGTATCGTGGGTTGCAAACTCCTTCCCCCGGCCCCTCGTCAAGCGCTCAGCCGCTATTGCGATTTGCAACATGATCGGCAACACAGCAACCATCTACGGATCCTACATGTACCCAAGCAGCGACGGTCCGCAGTACATACCTGGCGGCAGCGCCAACGCAGCAATTTGCGTGCTTGTCGCTTTGCTTGCACTTTCGCTACGATACCTTCACAAGTGGGAAAACAGAAAGCTTGAACAGGCCGAGAATGCGGCGGTTGAGGCTGGAGAAGCAGGTGGGAAGACGGCCATGGATCCGTCTCAACAAGTCAGACGATCAGGCTTTAGGTATATTTATTGATAGCTTTTGCTCTATGTAGAGATCTGGCCATTGGAAAGATTGGAGGAAACTCAAGATATATTTTTCATCTTATATCCTTTAAGAATTTACTCCGATCGCCTGCGGTGTTACACGTTGTACTGCCATGGTCCTTATCGCACACGAGAACGAGGGATAAAAAAGATTGACACTTCCACAGCTTGAACAATCGTGAGTCTTACCAGTCCAACGAGAATGCTCGCCTGCGTGTAAATAGCGCCCCTGTGATATCGCAACGGAGAACGGACAAGTGCGCGAAATGCCGACGGACTATTTTGAAATGCCGATACGATCGCGAAATCTGGCCTTGACGTCACAAACTCTTTCCAACATCCATATGCGTCATTGATATTTATTCAGCTAATATGACAAATGAAATACTCAGCTATAACTAAATACCTAAGAAAAACCCAACAAAACAATATCCGGCGGTGTATCTCTATCTCATCCAGTTCTACATTGATCATGTCTCACGCACAAGTTCTCTCTATCACCACCGCCCTCCTGGCATCAGGTGGCATGGCCTCTTTGACCTTTTTTGACGTCCCAGAACTGCAAGCTCAGCCTGCATCCCGATCTTTGCCCGCTATGAGATGGCTCTTCAGCCGCGGCTCGCACGTCTTCCCGTCGGCTTCTCTCTTGTCGACCGCCGGATTCCTTTATTCGGCATCTGAGAGCAGTTCACAAGGACTTCTACAGCTCTACCAGCTGGGCCACAACAGTGCAAGAGTCAACGGCTTTCTGGCTGCCGCAGCCCTGGCATTCAGCATAGCTCCGTTCACACAACTGATGATTCCGGCAAACTTTGCTATTATCGAAGCCAACAACAAACTAGGCGGGTCACGAAGTCGAGCGGTCGCGCAGAAAGCCAAGAGAACAGGCAAAATCTCAAAAGACCGCAACGCGCAAGACTCGGTGGCTGGTACGGGCGAGGGCGCTGAATTCACGGACTTGAGTGGACCGCAGGAAGAAACTGCAAATGAGTCAACGGCTGAGGAGGACGAAGAGGCCTGGCAGCTGCTGGAGAAGTTTCGATGCCTACATTTGGCGAGAGCTGCGCTTATGGGAGCTGGCGGTGTGGTGGCTCTCTATGCAGCTTTACCTTGAATGGGTTGCAGTATTGAATATTCACCCGTCGTTGATTGTCTTCCCTTTTGTGTAATTAACAATGCCAATGAGAGCGAGTAATGTCTAAAGTCAAAAGGGGTCGAGGATATATGAACTCTAATAAAGGCTTGTAGGAAGGCTGGAGAACGAATAGAACTACTATTTTGTTCACCTTGAAGGGAATTTGTCAATAACAATGACAGAGATATCATTGGATTGTGCTTCTCGTCCCCTCGACTAGCAGGCCTATTCCATCCCGGTTAACGGTATCCAAGGGCTGTCTGCAACAGAGCACCACTTGGGCGTCATGGCAGCTACGGCGCGCATGATCCGACAATAGCCTTGGCCTAAAGGCAAAAACCTTTGCTGACTGAAACCCCGTTGCATTGACAGCGGCGTAGATCAGATGATGATCGCCACGTTGCCGTCTTACACGCATAAAACAGAGCGGTACGGATATAAAGGCAACGATCGCCGTCTTACATGCATACTATAGTGGGACAAACATGTCAAATGATACAGACTCTCAAGAGGGCTGAGGCTTTGCAGCCCTCTGTAGCCAGTGTGAATACCCAGACAGTTGATGAGGCATTTGCCGATCGTCGACAAAGGTCCCTTCTACGACAGAACGAACGGTGCATCTGATGTGGAGGACTATCAAGCGCAGCAATACTCGATCTCACCTCAGCCCACGTCATGATCTGCTTGCCTGATGTCTCCTCGTGTGTGCGAAGACTCCAGTCCGGTCACGACCAGGGGTTTAGGCTAATAGAAGCATAGTAACTCAGCGGTACCTACTTCTTCGCCTGTATCATATGGTGATAGAAGTTCTACTAATCCCAGAGCCTACTAATAGATATATGCCGCTGGCTTTAGAAAGGCATTTATCTGGGGTGATATCGGTACTATTAAGTATCCCGATGATCACCTTTAAAGTAGAGCAAGATACCGACTGGAGACTTTGCACACACGAGGAGATGATGGGCCTTGGCAAAACTCTCGTCGTGAGGCATCTGGCCTTGACTTGCCATATGCTGACAGCCTCAAAGTGACGCTTTCACTTATCTGTGGACCATGGTCGGGATCCCCGCAAGTCTTGGCTATCTCTTGCCCCAGCTTTTCACCGGACGTCAAGATGACCTAGAGCATCAGCATCATAAGGGCCTCAAGGGAAGTTGTGATGTGTATTTCTGCCGATCATAGGGACTTATATTATAGGCCAAGCTGGGTGGCAGATGAAGTACTTTCTAATTTTTGCTATCTGATTGGATTAGACCCCGCGCGGTACGCTCTGGTTGCTTTCGGTCATTTAAGGGGATGGAGGTCAGTTTGGATTGATATTTGCTTTTCCTGCGCCCTCTGATCCCTTGCGCTAAGGATCTCTATCTCGGTCGCCGCGAAGCTTTAGGCAATTTCTTGTCAGACAAGTACGTAAGAGATCCACAATACAACAAGTTAGCACTAGAGCTTCTATCCTGATAACTACGTAACGAAACATGGCAGCGTCAGGACTCCCGGCAGAGAGTGTCCCATCAGCGATTCGCTGGCAGGCTGTAGGAAGAATTTGCAAGGGACAAATTACTATATAAAGGTCTCGGAAATCACTCTCAAAAATACTGTTCAACTCATCAAACCTCCCTTTCTACAACGTCGACAAAGCAAACAGCCAAGCACACATAGCAACACCTCTGTAACTGCAAAGTATCGAGCCACCATGAAGACATCAGGACTCGTAACATTTCTCGTTGCTGCCATGGCCGCTTCTTCGAGTGCCAGCCCCGGTCCGCTTCCCATGGGCGTTGAGGTTGTAGAGCGAGACGGCAAGACTATCGTCCGCGAAGTGGTAAGTGAAAATTCACGTCTATCCGCGTCGCGTCGCTTTGACTTGGGCTCGAAACTGATAGCAATGGTCAGCCACACAAACTGCTAGGCCGTGGCCTCGAGTCTCGATGCAGGGAATGTGTCGGCCAAGGTGATTCTTGCACCATCGGCGATGGAAGCTGTTATGCGGAGGATCCTCCATGTAAGTGAAGCCCCAGTTGATTGCCCCCGCATCCAGAACTCCCTTTACAAGCCGTCTCTATGATTGCTAGAGCTTGCAGAAATGTCTTTTCCTCCTTCACTGCCTGACTTGCTAGAAGTATCTGCTAACTGGGTGACTACCTACAGTGTACTGTACTTGGTGTGGTGATAAATGCGGATCTGTCTGTGTTCGTGATGGACAGAACTGCGACAACACATGTGTTTAAACGCTGAGACAAACGAAACGAAAAGAGCTAGCCGATATTGTTCTGGGGAACAGATAGACTAGTCTTTTGTATTGTCTTGAATAGGAAACTGATGTCACTCTTTGATTACATTTAGCGGAGACCCTCGCGTAGGGCAAAGCTCTTTTGTGAAACCACATTTGGTTTTTAGTGGGCCACGATTGACAGCCACAAGAGAGACATGTCAGGTGAAGTGCTCCCTTGGCTGGGATTTTTCATTTCAGATTACTCCCTGCCGATCGAATGCACCAGCAGCATTGTCTAGTCATCTCCGCATCCATTTCAGCAGTGATCAACCCTCTGAAACTGTTTTCCTTGTCAGTCACAGATGAGCAACTGGATTTACCGCCTCCTACCGCGACGCGTGTTTGCGCGACGATGTCGTCTTCCACATCCTCGATACGCAACGCGAGTGCCTCCCATCTCTTATTTGCCCTGCTCGAGCATGTCGACTTCAAATAGTGAATACGGGTATATCGAGGACGTGGAAATGCTAGAAGACTACAGGCCGGGTGGGTATCACCCTATTAATATCGATGATCGCCTTCACAATCGATACCGTATAGTACACAAACTTGGCCATGGCACATTTTCTACGGCCTGGCTGGCTCTTGACGAACAGGTATCACGATATGTTGCGATCAAAGTCGGCACGGCAGACGCAGACAAGCGTGAGGTAGACATTTTGTCTCAGCTTACGACGAGAAGAGCTGCCTGCAGATACGCCGCAGAAACCGCGTCGCTGATTCCCATGGTCCTCGATCGCTTTAGTCTCAACGGCCCTAATGGAACTCACCCTTGTTTTGTGACGGTCCCCGCAAGATGCAGCCTGATGGATGCCAAAGAGGCATCAGGCCCGAGATTATTCCAACTCAACGTTGCCCGGTCCCTGGCTGCTCAGCTTGTCCTTGCCGTTTCTCTTGTTCACTCGCAAGGTTATGCCCATGGAGGTGCGTGTTCCTTATCAACCAATTTGCCCCTAACCTGACCTCTAACAACAACCTCTTTCAGACCTTCATCTTGGAAACCTCCTTCTCCAGCTACCATCGTCGCTCAACAATCTCTCAGTAGAGCAACTGTATGCCAAATTTGGAGCCCCAGAACCAGAGCTAGTTGTCCGCCTCGATGGAAAACCAACCTCCCCAGCTTGCGGGGTTCCATCGCACGCTATCCCACCCATGTGGCTTGGAGTCGCTAGTGATGATATTCCCCTTGACGAGGCGAAACTGTTGCTTAGCGATTTCGGTGTCGCTTTTCGCCCGTCAGATAAATCCCGCTTTGAATCGCATACACCGCTTGTTATTCGCCCCCCCGAGGCGTTCTTTGAGCCGACGGTACCTCTTTCTTTCGCGTCGGATATATGGAGTCTCGGTTGCACTATTTTCGAATTACTTGCACACCGGTCACTCATTGACGGAATTCTCGCGCCTCAGGACGAAATCACGGCGCAGCAAATCCACTTACAGGGCTCTCTGCCATCCGAGTGGTGGAAGAAGTGGGCACAGCGTTCTAAATGGTTCGACGAAGCGGGAAGCCCGCTCAGTAATGAACGCGACATATGGAAGTGGGATAGGCGGTTTGAGCAATGGATCCAGGAGCCGAGACAGTCTTGTGGTATGGATATCGTTACTGAGGAGGAAAGGGTTGCACTGCTTGAGCTGTTACACTGGATGCTCGCATGGAGACCTCAAGAGCGGCCAAGTGCAGGAGAGGTATTGGAAACGGCTTGGATGAAGAGGTGGGCTTTGCCAGCATATAAAGAGAGCTATAAAGCTCAAGTGTAAGATATATTGGTCCTACTATTTGTTATACCCTATATGGTATACCTAACCGTGAATGCGCTAGCTCTCTTCTCCTTATCGCCTGTCAACTTCTATTGCGTCTCCGGGTAAAGATTGGCCCAATCGCCTCAATGACATTCACAGCTTGAGGGAATATCTTGTTCGTGACCCAAATGCCCACACAGTTGTCGCTCTCGGCCATGTCAGACACGTCGGTCATCTCACCTCCCTTAGGCAGTGACTCGTCTGGTCCAGACGTACGGAGCTGTTCAAGCACATATATTTCAAATTCCGACGGCTCTTCATGTTCTAGCGCAGGGTCGAGGTCTGAGGCAGCGGCTGAGAGGGGAAACACCCTACTCTCGCTTGTGTGAAACTATAGCTGTGTCAGTTTTCGGGGCTGCTATCACCAAAAATAATAAACAAGAGATAAAATAAGCGAAGGAAACTCACGATCAACTGATGCTCAGTCATCCCCACTGAAACGTCGATGCGAATGACGCGTTCGCCATGCTCTAGGCTCATTGAAGCCCTTGATCCTTGGACGTATCCAGCGTGCTTGTAAAGTTCGCCTTTTCCGTATTCAAAGGTTAAGCCTGACAGCTTTCTGTCGCTGTTAAAGAATGCATGAATTCTGCTAACATGCAGACAGCTGCCCTCACTATCCTGAACCTCCCAGAATAGTTTTTCTGGTATGCGGCTATTGGGCCAGTGTTCCAACATGCTGTGCAACACTAAAACAGTATCTGGGTGAGATTCAGCCGGCCGAGTCTCGGCGTAAATGTAGTCGTATTGGTAGTTGAAGCCCCAAGTTAATGATTGCTGCCAGTTTGTTAGCGTACTGGCTTGCGTCGTAGCTGAGCGTAGTGGTATCTTCACTCACTAAATCTTCAAAGGGGTTTTCAACGAATGAATACTTGAGCATTTCAGCCTTGTCTCCAAGACGGTACTCGAGTTTTGCCACGTCCAGTCCCGTCTTTTCGATTCTGATTCCAGTGACCCTACCGCTATTTTCCCGCTGGGTATTGGCCGGGTTACTCTCTTGACCCTGCCAAAAGGTGAAGCCCGAAAGTCTTTCGCCAAGCTCAAGTTGCAGATACGCAACCTCGCGGAACCATTGGCCAACGTATGTCGGCGCGTTTGAGTCCCGAAACTCGAAGCAAAGACCTGAAACATGGCGAGCATCTCGAGCTCGACCAACCATACCAGCTGATACACCAACACGCCTGACGTCAGACAGTCTCACAGACGTGAAACAGCTGCCGGAAGCCCGAATACTTCGAGGGGCTCTCTTCACACGAGCTGGGTCGACGGGCAAGGTGTGGTTATGTGGTTCTTGTAGGTCGCATGGGTATACCACTGGAGGCTTTTCCACGGAGCTGCTATTTATTAAAGACACATCAGTCGCATATGACAATCCAAGAGATTGAAGTGATCTTGTGGAGTGCTATGAAATGCGTCAGTAATAACTTTTTTCCTGCAAACAGACGTATGTTCCTACATGAACGGTTGCAAGTATCCCTGTAATGAATTCCCCCGCAGGCGGAGCAATACTGTGCTCACCTTCTACCACAGAGGCGCCCGAGTGATTGCCCCAACGCCGAAACTCCAGCTGCCGGCCATAGCTCGTGGCTAACTACACTCGGAGACTAAGGTGTTAGTTTTGGTCATTATGTGGCTGCGAGGAGCGACAGAAGTCATATAACGCACCATGATTACCCGTAGACGCTTACCCCAAGCTGCGTCCTCTTGCTCGAAGCCTATCTTGATGACTCTTTCTCCACCAGGGCCGTCAACAGCGAATGACTGCTCTATGCACGACTGTCGGTTGCTCGCAGTAATAATTACGTCTCTCATGCCAAACATCTTCCTAGTACCGTCCGTATAGAAGAATGCAAAGCCTCGAAACGAGCCATGGCAATCATCATGGAAGGCCACCACTCGCATGAGGAGGGGTAACATGATTCCATTGACCCCGCCAAAGTCCATGTTGAGTACGAAGACGGATTCAAGCATAGATTCCCTTCGCTGATCAGGAGTGAAAGGCAGCATCACTTTGTTTCCACCAGGCTCAGGTTGGGCAGGGTGCCAAAGCCAAGGTGTTGAACATTTCAATGAATCTGGTTTGCGTGTCATTGCGATTGAGTTGAGAGGAGATTCCAGAATTCGAAACAAGACGAATTTGCAAGCCTGAGTAGTGCACTTAGTAAGCATTCTAAAGCGGTATGCCGATAGATAACTTACATCAAGTCCTATCATTGCCCCGGAAACTTGATGTCCAGTTCGTGCCTTCAGAGTGGCAATACCTACGCCATCAGCGGGACTGTCAGGCATGCCAGCGGTTTTCCACACGGCGTGGCAGCCTTCATTCTCGACTCGAAAGCCAAGGCCGACGATACCGCATGTTGAACTCGCAACCTGGACACTTGTCAATCGTTCATGAGGTTCGATGGCAAGTCGGATCTCGGAATGAGGTATAATAATGCCAGAGCGAGATATCTCGGTTGTTGAATGTTCAAAATCTCGCGTGAAAGCCCTAATCCCGCAGACGTAGTCAGTGCAGTTGAAGGTTATGAACGACACTGAAATCTGGAAAAACCAGGACCCGGTGCTTGCTGCGCGCAACATAACACTCTGGGCGCCCCGTGTGCGCAGACCCAAGCCGTTACACTCCATTTCGTCTGGTTGAGAACGTACTCGAACTAATTGACCAGCTTCATACCCTGCAGAGACTAAGTCCAGATCGATGTTGCGCTCATGACTTAGGATATGCTTCTGGTCTAAGAGTGGAATCAAGCATTGCGTGAAGTGGGTAAGACTTTGCCAAATCCGGCGGCGATTACGGAGGTGGCCTGTCAGAGTCCTGTCAAGCAAAACTTGCTGAACGGTGAAATATAGGTCTCGCCAATTGCTCCTCGTTTTGGGCTGTGGAGGCTGCTGGAATAAGAGGAAGAAGCCCATTTCTTTGTCTGCGTCGAAACGACTTTCCCAAAAAGACTGAGGAAGGTATCTCGGTTTAGTGAAACTGGCGATCGTCTTGGACGAAAGCCTGAGGCTGCAGAGGTCCAACGATTGAAGAGATAAAATAATCAAGTAGTTCACTTCGCGGGATAGCCGTGAGAAGCAGTCTGTAAAGCCTTCGGCAGGGATCTGAAAGAAGTCTAGGGTGACAGCAGGCGATATCGCTGTAGAAGGGAGGACATTGCCTATACTGGGATCTGCTAACAAGAAAGCCCAAGACTCGGGGATGTTTGCAAATGAGTTCCAAAAGTTCCAGGCGCCACCAAAGTCATGAGCGGGAAACGGCACGCAGAATCGATCAAATGGAAGACACGATACGAGGCTGAACAAATGCTCTGTGATGCGCCGTGGCTCTTGGGGGTGTGAGGTCAGCAGCGCGACCTGTGCAAGCAGCATCTGCCAGCATATATCGTGAAATGCAAACGTCCATGACTTTGTTGGACTTGAGTAATTTAGGTATAGCCGTTCCAGGTCATGATGTGAGTCTGTATAAGCAGTATTTGCGTCGCTGCTAGCGAGGAGAGCCGTCCCGTCGAAGATGCCGACCCCTGTAAGAGGCGAGGAGCATTGCCCGTGACCAGACTTGACTTTTGAGTGTTAGTAGTGATGAGGTGATGGATAGAAGGCATAATAGAGAATATGCCGGCTTCCCATGGGGCTCACCTGCGCGGATCTCTCGCAGCCAGTCGAGGCGTTGGCCAGGGGCTACAGGGAGTGCGCCGGAATGAGGAACTAGCCGCACCCCGCACAAGGTGCAGTGATGGTACATTCCAAGTGGCAGTATCAACTGCTTTGCCGCCGCTTCTCTTTTCAAAAAGAGAGCCAACAGACCGTTGATAGAAATGGTACTGTGGATGGAGATGGTACTGTTGTTTTCGCTGGATGTCGGTCCTGCCGCCTGAAAAAGGAGTGGGGATGTGATTGTGATTGCACTTACTGCTAACGAATCATACTGGTCGACTTGATCTGGGGAGTACTAGCGACCGGTGTATCTTCGAAGATGCTATGGAGCATGTGAGGACAGAGGGCTGGAACTGTGCTCTACTACCCTAGAACAATTGAACTCTCTTTTTATTCATCATCCTCGTGCACTCTCAAGCTACACTGTCGTGCGTTACGTTCGCCAGGGTTTATCCCTAAATAGCCATAATGAAGGACCCTGGCATCTTGGCAAGAATGACATGATTTTGACCCCGCTCATGCAAGTGGTATCAAAATCCACCGCCGGGGGAAGCTTTTCCGAAAGTTTATCTCTTTCCTCTTCACAAGCTCTTCATACACCCAAGAAATCGTCATGGAGCAAAAGTCAGCGGACAAGACCGAGGTGGAGGTTTTGGCGGAGTCCCCTCAGCCTCCCGAGAAGACTACAACAACTGAGTCGACAGCTGAGCCAGCAACCGAAGCGAAGGCTGGTTCGGTCGCTGATGCACCGTCGCCCCCAACTGAGGCGACAACGGGGCTCTTGCCTGGTGAACATTGGACTCAATTGACAGAGGTGTGTTGTCGAATATGCTATGTGACAAAGAAAAAGGGACTAACATAAAGCCTATACGATCATCAGCCGGACAATGAGGTTGAAAACACTGAGAGTGACTCGACCCTTGGCGACAAGTCTAGCTCAGCTGCTTCGTTAACCTCAAGCATCCTTCAGTACAGGGAGCTCAACGGAAGACGATACCACAGTGAACGGGGACACGCCCAATACTGGTAAGAATACTTGCTTGTGTATCTTTCTCCTCTGGATTGAACGTAGCTAAGGTATAAAAAGGGTATCTAATGACGAGCAGTCAAACGAGGCGTTGGATATCAAGTAAGATGCATTATACAGTGACCTCAGAAGTCTACTTACAAACTATAGCCATCACGTTATGACCCTCATGTACGGTGGCAAGCTACATAAAGCGCCGCTGAAAAATGACATTCAGGTGTATACACGAATGTACTAACTATGTATGGAGTAGCTTTCTGACCGTAGAGACAGACTGCGGTTGATATTGGGACTGGAACAGGTATGAATACCAGCCCAGTTGTTTATTGGTGTCTTCTCATCTCACATGATACGCAGGTATTTGGGCTATGTAGGCTTTTCCAAGTCACAGCTATAGGTCTAACAGCTCACAACTAACTATGGAACAGCGACTTTGCTGATGAGTTCCCAAGTACCAACGTCATTGGAACTGATATCTCGGCAATTCAGCCTAGTTGGGTCCCCCCCAACCTGGAATTGTGAGCTGACTAGTCCCGTTATTCAAACTGCTATGTACTAACTCTCAACGCAGCCAGATCGACGACTGCACGCAGGAATGGACTTTTGAGGAAAACTCACTAGACTACATCCACATGCGCTTCTTGGTCGGCAGTATCATAGACTGGCCTGCGCTTTTTGAACGAGCCTACAGGTATCTCAAGCCCGGCGGTTGGATTGAAAGCCACGAAGGAAGCCCTGAGATTGGCAGTGATGACGGTTCTGTCCTGCCAAAGAGCGCCATGGGCCAATGGGGCAAAATCTTCTTCGAGGGTGGGAAAAAGCTCCAGCGGCCGTTTTCCATCCTGGAGGATGATACTCAAGTTAAAGGTATCAAGGAAGCAGGATTTGTGAATATTGGCCACCAAGACATCAAGGTAAGACTCAAGTCCTTCATATACTTTTTGGTACCCATGGAAGACTAATCACGCTCTGCATTATCAAGGTTCCCATCGGCGACTGGCCTGAAGATCCCAAGCTCAAAGAAGCTGGCCAGTACTTCCAGGCCGCCATCTTGCAGGATGTCGAGGGGACATTGATGTTTATCGCGAACTTGCTGGGCTGGTCAAAGGAGGAGATCATGGTCTTTTCTGCCCACTACCGGCGTGAGATCCAATCTAAGAAGATCCACGGCCATTTTTTTCAGAAGGTCGTATGGGCACAAAAGCCGCTGAGCCCAAGAGGGTAGGACAGGGCAGGTCAGTATCGTGATTCTTTGTGGAGCTTTTGCTGGACTGCCATTGTCAACAAGGTTAAAGCCAATAGTTCGGACGATAGTGAGGAATAATAAAGTAGGCTAGCAAAACGCGTGGTGCGCCAAAATTGGAACATAGTTCTGTTCCGCTCTTTACCGTTATAGTATCAGCTCGACCCTTCAATTTACTCACCTTATCCCGAGTGGTCCACGGATCGTCAAGCACTACAGACTGTGCTCTACAACGAGGCGCGGCGAGCAGGAGTGAAGGTGCACTTTGGGAACGAGATTGTCGATATTGACGAAGACGACCGCCACGCCTATGCAACTTGCAAAGATGGTGCCAGGGTCACCGCGGATCTCTTTTTTGGCAGCCGACGGCATAGTTTCACGTCTACGCCCCAAGATACTTACTCATCTCGATCCAGCTCGCTTTGCTGTAATTCGAGCGCCATCTACCCACTACCCAACTGAATTACCCATTGCTCGCAAACAACGAGGCGACGAGATCGATATGCCATGCCCCAGAGTCTGAGAACGGTGTTATGTGGGCGGGCCACGGAGGGTATGCAATTGGTAAGTTCAATCATCTCCGGGGCCTCTTCAATCTGATGTTCTCCATTCAACACGGTCCTACAAACAGTGAAGCCAGTGAACAACAGCTATTCGATGCGACCAGTGACGTGAAGGTGATCAAAGACTTCTTCACATCATATCACCCTACAGTTTCTGCCATGGCGGACATGGTGCAATCGTGCTCACGCTGGCGTCTAGCCAAACTTGAACCTTTTGATACGTGGTCAAGTCTGCGCGAAGGCTTGTCCTTTTAGGAGACTCAGCTCACGCCATGTTGCCCAATTTGGCGGAGGGATTCAGCTCAATTGTGGAGGATGTTGATGCGTTGTCGTTGTTACTCCTGGAGAGCGAACAAGAGATCTCGGGCGTTGTCGAGATGTGGGAGGGCTTCGTATTCCAAGGGTAACGAGGCTACAGAACGGCTCGATGTGAAACTACTTGCTGTACAATTTTGGCAAGCCACCAGGATCTGAACTGACGGAGGAGCAAAGAAGCATGCCCATGGGCGATGGCGACGGTGGCGCACTATTCAACACTGCGCCTTTCGACAAGTGCATGTTTGACTTTGATACTGCTAAGGATGTAAGTCAAGCGGTAGCAGACACAGCGCAGTAGGTTTTCAACAACGACTAGGTCAAGCACGCCATGCATCTAAAAAATACTTCTACGAAGTGAGCGAGATTGACATAGTAAGAGGTCATTTACATATAGTACGAGATTATATAGGTATTAAACAAACGTCATACTCCGTGAATAAGTACCAGCCTCCATGTAATATGTCGGTTTCAAATAAAATAGATAAGGTTGCTACCAGAGCAAAAACCTTATAGTTGTTTGCTTATATAATAGCCATTTCAAACTCTTCCGACAGCTGTTCGACCACGATACCTACGGCCTAGTATGATAAAGATTGAGAACACCAGAAGAGAAAGTAACCCTGCAGCGGCACGACAGGATGTCCGTCTCCGTGGTCCGATCGAGGAGTCTCATGACTTGTTTTGTCAGGATCAGGCAGTCTCAATGCGGGGCAACACCATTGCCGCCTACCCAAAACGACCAACTAACGTTGTACTCACTGTGAATGGCAGCTGATGTCGAACGAATCATTTAGGCTGCCCCCCGAACTGCTTGTTTCTACAGTAAGGTAGTACATCTCGGACCGTGCTATCCGTCTCAGCCTCATACATAGCCGGGATACGGCCCGTATTAGCGAGTAGGTCATTCTACTTAGCGGACTTGGCTCATTCCCTAATTTGGATGCCCCGGGTGCTGTCACTCCGTTAAGCCGTATTGAACAAAGTTTACTACTCCAGGGAAAGTACTAAGGGAGGGGAAGAGCAGGAAGACTGAGGTGAAAAGCGTCTATAAAAGGCCAGCACATAGCCGCTTAAAGAGATAATTTTGCAATCTTGACGGCACCCAAGCAAGGTCACTGGTAGTCAACTTCACCCCGTGGCAAAGTTCAATATGAAGTATACTTCACTCATTTTCTTAGGCACGACCATTTTCAGCTCTGTGACTGCAGTTCCGGCTGGCTTTGTGACGACCAATGGTGACAAGTTTTCTCTCGATGGCGAGGATTTCCTATTTGCCGGCAGCAACGCTTACTACTTTCCCTTCAACGTCGTATGTATCGCCACTAGTTTCTAGATGTTGTGTTACTAACAGTCGCAGTGGGGCAAAGACCACTACCAGGATGTGAAAGTTGGCATGGTCGCCGCAAAAGACGCCGGCCTCAAAGTCATGCGTACGTGGGCGTTCCACGACAACAATAGGACCTACGTCTCCGGCGGCTTACCAAAGTACGGCACTGGCGGTGAGGAAACCGTTATGCAGTTCTTCAATGACGATGGCACTGTTGAAATTGACCTGAGTGTTCTCGACGTTGTCGTTGAGGCGGCTGAGGCTACGGGAATCAAGTTGATCATGGCCCTCACGAACAACTGGGCCGACTATGGTGGCATGGACGTGTACACTGTTAATCTTGGTGGCCAGTATCACGATGACGTAAGTTGACAAGATCCGACGTTAGCTGCAGGACCTGACACGCCTTCAGTTCTACCGCCTCCCCGCTATCAAAAAGGCCTTCAAAAACTACGTTTCTACTGTCGTAAACAGGTTCAAAGACTCACCTGCCATCTTTGCTTGGGAGCTCGCCAACGAACCTCGCTGCGGCGCCGATAGCTCGCGCAACCTTCCTCGTAGTTCATCTTGCGGCCCCAAGCTGCTGACGTCGTGGGTCGAAGAGATGAGCTCGTTTATCAAGTCCATCGACTCAAACCATCTGGTGACTACCGGAAGCGAGGGCGGCTTCAATCGCGAGTCGAGCGACTGGGCATACAACGGGGCCGACGGTGCCGACTTTGACGCCGAGGTCAAATTGAAGAACATCGATTTTGGCACCTTCCATTCGTATCCGCAGGCATGGAGCAAGACCACTCAATGGGTTGAGCAGTGGATCATAGACCATGCGGAAGCTGGCAACGGCAAGCCCGTACTGCACGAGGAGTACGGTTGGACCGAGAAGGCCACTCGTGTTAACGTTCTGAGCAAGTGGCAAGCCGTTTCACTCAAGTACGAGGTGTCAGATATGTACTGGCAGTTCGGATACTCGGGTTACTCGTATGGACGGAACCACGACGATGGAAACACTATTTACCTCGACGACGACGAGGCGCAACCACTGGTGTATGAGCATGCTGCCGCTGTCAATGGTGAAGATACACCCCCGAGTGAGACCGCTTCCGGATCGATCCCTCCCGAGCCAACGTCGACTGGTGGCCTCAGGCAGGTTCGGTATGGGCAGTGTGGTGGCTCCGGGTGGACTGGGCCAGTTCAGTGTGAGAGTCCGTGGACTTGTAAGGTGCAAAACCAGTGGTATTCACAGTGTTTGTGAGATTGATACTTTCAAGACTATGACTAGGCTATGTAATGTGAGAGTGGTAGTAGAAATAGAGTTAGGGTTGATGTATAAATTGGAAAGGGGTTTCTCCTCTTTTGAGATACTGCTCGTTTCGAGAATCGAATCTGAGATACAGTCAGAGTTTCTATAACCCATCTCTGATTCCTCTACTAACCTTTCCATTTTCCGGCCCAAAAAGGCCACCGTACGACAATCGCCGCCACTGGAGACATGACAAATGGCGATTTCGCCGTGCACGCTGTCACTGGCACTGGGACGATGCAGCGATAGACAAACGTCAGAGTACGGTCGTGTTCTGGGTCATGACAAACCAAAGAAGCTGCACAGTGGGAAGATATCATCAGAGCCGGTTAAATACGGTCGCAGGCGTGGCTAGCGACCCCAGAGCGAAGAGTTCGGAGCTATAAGACACAAGCATCAGCGCAGAGGCATTTGTCGGCAATACGACAGACCATCGTCAGGCTCACAAGCGCGGATCCTTCGGCGTTAGTGACGGTAGAAATGCAAAGACGATGTTATTTTGTCCTGTACTAGAATAAGATGTCGTGAGATCCCCCTTCATATGCGTCTGTCGCGACAAGACGTTCCATTAATTGAGGCTCAATCATATCTACAGTCTGTGATTCCCCTCATTATAGAAACTGCCTGGTGATGTCGATGATTGAAACGTGCGAGTGATGATCTGCGGCGATGTAATATAATGGGTATCATTGTGTCGCTACTGCGTAAACATACCGCGACATTCCGATCGTGGGCGCCGTACTTGATACTGAGCATCGCATCCCTAAACAACGTTGAACCCACGGCACCAGCCCTACCTGGAGTCAGCTAAAGACCCGCGAAACAATCCAACTGAAAATCAGACCGGCATTTATTGCCAAGTGCACATATAAGTTTACGTGAGATGCGGTGGATTGCTTGGTTAGGCTGCATCCGAAATGCGCTACTTGCGCGGTAGCGCTTACCATGACATCAGGCCGCTCAGAAGAGATGATACGTTGTTATGTGATTGGAATAATTATCCCAGCGTTATTACCTGAAAAATTTCACGGCTATATCTTAAGGATAATAATTCCCGTATAGATGACGTGATACGTTGATCCAGGCCTATATACGGTCATATTTTGTAGTAAATAGTCATCCCAGAACTCGGTCAGATTCAAATTGTATGATCTACTCTGTTGCCTCAAACTTGATCCCTCCCTTGTTCGTTCTTGTGACGTGCCTCTGTTGCATCGCTACTACCTCGACTGGCCAGTGGAGAATATCAATTTAGTCCTCCGCATATCGGAATCTATTTGTATAAATACCACCCAAATAACGAGGACGAGATATGATTCAATACCACTAAACACGTTTTTTCCTGATCAGAATGCTCTACTCAACCACTCTCGCTACCACCTTGGCCATCCTTTCGCCTTTGGCTGCCGCTGACTGGGGCTGGCCCGAAAAGCCCTTTGTTACGAGGTCATGCGCTGCGACCTGCAACTCACTTGCGCCAGCCTATGCAGAAGACATGGCCACTGATTACTGCAATGCATTGGTTGCGGATGGGTACGTACAGACTCCAGGACCATTGAAAATTTTATGTACTCGAGTACTAGCAGCTGCCACGGCGGAGCTGTTACCCTCACTCCAGGTGGCATTGCCTTTGCAGCAAACAGGGAAATTGACTATAAAGATACTGGTCCGAAAGACACGGCGCAATTCCAAGAGGCTTTCAAAGATGCTATCTTGAATACCGCCAGATGGGGTGGGCCTGGTGGCACTACGGCTAGCCAGATGTATGTCTACAACCATAATGGGGATCAAGCTGGAGCTATTGCTGTCACGAGTGGTTGCATGCCTATTGACCCTCTTAACCTAGGAGCATGCTGAGTGGATTAGAAAAGTTCCTTTATCAATCTATCTTCTTATTTTAATCGAGCTTCTTGTTTTAATCAAGCTTCCTGTTTCAATCGAGCTCCGTACTTTTCAGCTATTATTCTATATCAGCTCGTTTCTTTTATCAGTTAGCTAGTTAGTATTCTAGCAACTACATATGGGTTTTGCGTAGTAATGTATTTAGAAAGATAATTAAAAATATATAGAGCTCTTAAGCGAGTGTCTCAGATAATTAGATTCAAGAGGCTTTGTTTGCACTGTCTGTTTATCTCTTATCAGTTGGTGGGTGGTGTTAGTCTGTCTCAGAACCTGGACCACTTCTCTCCTACCCTACACCCATTCTTATAATAAGCCCTCTTCCCGAGGAAGACTACGACAGAATCACCTCGGACAAGCGGAGAGTGTTAAGGAGTCATCCTCGCTCTGATACGTTGCTAGAGGTGACTTGGTCTTGCAAGACGCTCTGGCGGTGACGCCAGGAGCAGTGATAGAGCTCAAAACTCACTAGCTACGGGATCGCCTCAAAGCTGACAGCAAGTTCGTAACAAGGCTAAGTGTGGGTGGGCTTGTTTTGGGTTAGAGAGAGACTTTGTAACGGTATTAGTGTCACGGAAGCCAGTGAATCTGAGTGCTTCCATCCACCACGAGAAAGTGCCGTCCCAGTCAGAACTTACATGTGGTAGCTTGGCGGCTGTGATGCAGAGACGCAGTCTTGCTATTTTGGACAATCACTCCAAGTCTCCCTTGCAAACGTGGGATCTTGCTGCGCAAAAGGTTCGTGCGGCGGAACCGCATCGTCAGCGGGGGAGCGTACTCGGTCGGCTTCTTGGAGTACACCCATTTCTAAAGACAAGTTCTCCTTCTGAACGACATCCGACGCTTCCTGGTGAACACAAGCCCACGTTGCGGCGTGCATGTTTTTGGTGGTAGCCACAGCCAGTTCGTCTTGATGCATCGTCGGTTTCACGTCTTCAGAGAGCCACTGCGCGATACAACGGCCAATATACGAATCTTGTAGGTCGCATATGATTGCTTTCGTCTGTGCAACTGCAAAGCCCCTCGAATCCATACCGGGAAAGCGAGACGCTTCAACCAGCGAAAGGAGGAGGAACAGCTCTGTCACTGATTGAGAAGCTCTCATAACCGCCACGTGCTCGAACAGCGGTCAACGTATGGACCGAAAGACTAAATATAGCATTCGTTTCTTGTAAAAGTACATATACATATATATTAGGTCTAATTAAGTGGTATCTAGGAGGTCTGGTTTGTCTACCTACTCGGAGTAAAAAAAGCAAGATATAACAGTTCAGTCGTTCCTAAATCACAGAGTGATCTGAACCGTCTTGGACATACTTGGAACACCCTGTGACGACATCACAAAGAGATAGTAGAATCCAGGTAAGATCACACCGTTGTTCTGGGGCAGTTTGACACAATACTGGTTGCCCTTTACTTGGTAGTTGGTCAGAGGAACGCGTCGCTGATCACTATTGACAGAGTGCGTGACGCTGCCCATGCGGACAAGCGAGATGTTGACCTTGCCCGAGGTATTGGCCACGCGGAACTTGATGGTGCTACCCGCCTTGACTGGCTTCTGGGCAAGGTTCTGAATGATGGGACGCTTGGCAGGGGAGCCGTCCTTATTGAACAGGTAAGGTGGCTGGAATATCTCTCCATCTGCGTGGTCGGCTGTCTTGTCGCAGTTGGCTGTTGAGCCGCCGATGGTAGCAACATAGCAGAGTCCGCCGCCGCCTATGAAAACAGTGGCATCTGGCAGCAGAATCGAAACAGAGTGGTAGTTGCGCGGCACAGCCTGGGCGGCAAGCTGCGTCCACTTGTTGGTGGTGGGATCGTACAGCTCAGGGACCAGGATGCTATCGGTGTTTGTGAAGACAAGCGCCTTGCGCTGCCCACCCGTGACAAGGACCGTTCCGTCAGGCAGAACTACAGCGTTTCCAAAGCCGCGAGGGAAGGCCATATCAGCCACGCGCTTAACAGAAGCCGGCCTGAAAGGTTCTCCAATGGTGGTGATGTGTGCGCGCTTGTTGGCGTCGCTTCCAGTGTAGTCAGGGCTTCCTCCAGCTGACAGGATCTTACCCGCAACGGCATCGTACATGACAAAGATGCCACACATGGCATTGTCCTGATCTCTCGTGCCCGCTTTAACAACTGAACCTCTTCGCTTCGTGCCATACCAGTGCTGGTTCTTACTTGGGCCAGCCTGGAAAACGCTACCGTCCTTCCATCCAAACAGCCAGGCGTGATTATCCTCGCGCCAGATGCCCTCGTGATCCGTTGTGAGCATGGGTTTGACGTCTGCACCGGGGAGCATAGTCCACTTGTTGGCCTTGGGGTCATATATTTCGCCATTCTTGCCCTGGCGAGGACCTGAGTAGGCTCCCCCGATGGTAAATACCTTGCCATCCGACAGGATAGTCGAAGTCTGATAGCCACGGGGCATCTTCATATCTGGTCCTCGGGAGAAGCTATTTGTCTCGGGATTGTAGAGGGTCACAGCCTCAGCATCGGAGCCTCCCTGGATCAAGATGCGGCCGTCGGCAAGTTGGCTCATTCCAGGACAGAACATGTCGTGATGGGTATCGGCTACCTCTCGTGTCCCGATGGCGCCTGTAGGAAGATCGATGACGCCAAACTGAGTCCGACCGGAGGCGCCGCCAAAAGCATCAGGGCCCCAGGACGAGAAGAATAGGAGCTGTTGCGACTGGGGGAACTGGGGAACAACGTAGGCGGCAACGGGAATGAGAGGCAGGCGGATAACATCAGACCATTTACCCTGGCTCGCAGGCTTGGATTCGGTCGGAATATAGACGACGCTGAACCTCTTGCTCTGTACCCAGGAGAGCGATACCTTGGGCTCACTCGCCTTGATATGACAGACGTTCTCTATGTGGTCAAACACGGCTTTCCTGCACGTTTCGATGGTAGAGCAGAGATCTGCGCATGCAGCGAGAGTGGTGCAACCCTTGATCATTCCAGCCGATGGGCCAATGTAGTCTGTGTTACGGCAGACATGGAACGTCTTACCGCGTCCGGAACGGTACTTGGCGATTCCAGAAGGGCACCGAGCAATGAAAACTCCTTCTTCGACATCCTTGACGCGGATGGTATCGAACTTGACGTCTCGTGCCCAGTCCATCTGGGCCTCGTTGGCATTGTCTTTGACGTGGCAGATGCGGTTTTGCTTGTCGTGTACGGCCTTGACGCATCGCGGATCCTGGCTGCAAATTTTAGCACAGGCAGTAGTGGAGGCCACTTTCTGGACTATCTTGAGGCTCGTGCCACCGTATCTGTAATCGGTATCGGGGCAGATGTTGTACAGGATGCCGGCGTCTGAGGTCCAACTCGCCTCTTTGGATGGGCATTGAGTCACGGCAGCGTGAGCGAAGCGGGTAAACAGTAGGGCTACTAGAGCCACGAAGGTAGGTTGGACCATGTTGATTATGGCAAAAATGATTGAGTGAGAAATAAAATGGAGCTGAGAAAGAGTGCATGTGGTTGAGAGTTGGAAAGAAGCGATCAAGGGCTGGATTTCGAAAGTGAGTGGATGGTAAAACAGCAGAGGAACGAGCGTGCAGACAAGCGACAGAATGGCGTCGAAAAAAGGGAGAGAAAAAAGAAAAGAAGGCTCGGAGGACGAGAGCAGTAAGCTTCCTATCCGCTATCCGTAGGAGAATGGAAGCAAAAGAAGACCAGACGAGGCCTTTATGTTCTGATGTCGAAGCCTCCCGAAGGATGTGAAAGCACAAGGGTAACTTGATACGCATCTTAACATGTTGCTATCTTTAGTTCACACAACCCTGTCCACCGTTGGCTACCGGTGACTGACGCTAACCAAATCAATTACACCAATACCAGGCTCACGGGGGTCCATGGCCAAGACCTTTGATGACACCCTGGGGCGGAAATACGGGACCTTAAATACCACCTGGACGGCGATGTCTGTGGATGCAAGAAGGGACGTTAAAAAAGTCAACTTGGATGGTGAACCGCTTGTAGCCCGCCCTGTACGCCTGTCACTGTCACGGGCAGGGATCGCTGGTGACCGCTAATTTCTCGGGAGACATGATGTTTCATTTCAGCCAGATTCTGCAGAGCTTGCGACAGTCTAAGGCACTAAATTATCTTCCCTTGTCGAGATCTAGGTTATGCATAATGTCAACAAGGAGCTGACCATGGAATCAGTAACACCAGTTTCACTGCTCGGTATGAGGATATGCCCATGTGGAAGTCGTCCACGCCTCCAGCACCTAGACTATGGCCTGACAAGCTCTGATTCTGCTTTTTACCAAGTTAGCTGGTAAGTACTTAATCAAGCAACACCTAATATCTACTTCTAGTAAAGACTAGCCAATACTATCCCAAAAAGACCAGTCAACATCTGCAAACTCAAAGCCAAAGGGCTGCAGATCACCTTCATCAGGCCCGATTTGCCAACGACTAGGCGAAGCGCTGGTCTGTCCTTCTCTCGCTCCTCCGCTTCTGTCGCCCACGGCGCCATTTTCGAGCTCCGATATGCGTCCCTCTAGTTGAGACACAAAAGCAGGCTTCTCCATTGACTTGAGACCTGGTTTCTGCCAGCATTCGTACCACGTTGCCACGACCGATCTGGCCGCCTGCGAATTCCTCCTGTCGTCTGAGAGATCTGACAGGTGAGCTGCGACAGCATACAAGTCCGCAAGTAGTGCCCATGCTGACTTGATCATGCCCACGTCCTTTAGCTCTGATATGTCGACTAAGACACCAATGACTGATCGTAAAGTCAGTCAAAGACGTATTTTGAGGTGGTGCTCTATACCGGTGCCACTTACAAGCGTGCCAAACGAAGGAGGCTTCTACAAGCCAAGTGAAAGGCTTGAGCTGAGGGTTGGAGTGCGATATAACAACGTACTTGAGCGATTGCATACAAGTGGTGAAATGATCCGTGTGGCATCTATCATCTAGTTGCTCGGACTGCATCCGAATTTCGTGCAGCTTTCGTAGTCGTAAGACGTTGAGGACAGCCCTGGCCGAGATTTGCAGTAGCGTATCGAGGGGCTTGATAGGATCGCAGTATTGCAAAAAGGTTTCGTTGAGCCCTGCTTCAAGATCATCATCTATCATGGTGTTGGCCAGAGATGCAAGCAACGAGTTGTCTCCCAGCGCCTGGTGTTTCATCCGGTTGAGTCGAAAACTTCGTTGTTTTTCCATAATCCAATAGGTGAAACGGGTGTACGAGAAGCTTGTCAGTCTAGACCGTTCCAGAGGAGGGCTTCCAGAGGCTGGGTCGAGGTCATAGTCCTCAATGTTGAGGGGGAGCTTCACATCCCAGGGTGCTGTAAAGGACAGAGGTGTCACGCCATTCTTGAGGGTGAGTATGAGATCGAGATGTTGCAGCTGCCACCACAGTCTGCGTCGTTCTTCGGTTTCGACAGGTGACAGACCCAAGACTGTCCCGTCGTGATGATAGCCTAATTGCTCTGCGCTCCGAGAGACTAGCCCCATGAGCGTCCAGAGGCTGCGAGACGTCAACACGTCGACGTTTGCTTTCTTGATGAGATAAGAGTCAGTAATGACGTACATATGAACAAAGAACGGCGAGAGAAGAACAGGTCTTTGACTCACCATGTAGAGACAGAATGCCTTTAACGTTGAGAGATTATCTATGGCCAGCAAATCAATTCGAGAGAAGGCCGCATCGCAATGACTTCGACATTCAGTCAAGAGAGACGTCTTCGGGCGCTGGAACTGCGTGACACACTCGTCCTTGGTCAGGCTGACGGCTCCAAATAGGCAGGTTGACAGGATCAAGGCATGATCACCAGCGTCAAGCAGCCGCCATTTGTCGGAATCAGTCAAGGCTGTTCTGAGCTGGCAAAGAGTCCACGTGAAGCTGATCTTCACGACTGGCTCAACTCGTTGCAAGAAAGTATCCCACAGCTTGACGGCATCTTCTGCAGGTATGGGACAGACAAATGAAGTTTCTAGGTGTGAGAAGTTGCCGCTCCATGGAGAGCCTTGGAATGCATGTGGAAGATGTCTACCCGGGGACAGTGCCGAGCCTCGAGGGCCAGACGTGTTGTCTGTCGCTCTGGCGCCTCGGTACAGGCGTGTTGTATCAACCCATGTCTCCCATCCTTCGCTAAGTTGTCACGCAAAAATAAGCAAGGATTCTACTAGTGGAGCTCGGAGGTAGCGGAGTGAGAGTTGGACTTACGATTCCAGGTAGACGGAACGACCCTCTTCCCGCAAGATGATCGGAGTCTGCGCATTGCTACCGGAAGCCCCAGACTCTGCTGGCCTGCTCGCTCTGCTCAAGCTCTGAGACTTTTGTCTTTGGTGGGATGATGCATCTCCGCCGAGGGACCGGACTATCTCTTCGAGTTGCTTGATCCGCTCGAGAGGAGAGACTTCAGGGTACGTGCAATGATCGTGCTTACGGCGCTTACAGTTCGAGCACGGTGGCTCTGCTCGGTCGCATCGGACTTTGCGTTTGGCGCATGGCTCGCACGCTTGCGGCTTCATATCTGAGTGCAAAGCTCGCAGATTGGACCGAGATCAGGTCGGTAGATGGTAATTTGGACACTCGCATTCGGCCCCGAGAATCCTTCTGCTGTGGCCCCGAATTCGATGACGCTGACACTGGAGAAAAGCTCGGGGACCCCTGCGAGGCTGTTGGTGCCACTTCTGACTTAGCTCGGTCTCGGTACCGAGACCGAGACTCCCGCACCTTTCGATGCCACAATTGCGATACCTGATTGGGTGATGCAGTTGAAGGCGAAAAGTATAGAGTGGAGTATGGAATTGATTTGTCTTATGCTAGATTGTAAGTTCACTCTTCCGTAGGTATTAAATACCCTGCCGACTCAGGTATTTATCTTCCAGTAGATACACAATTAGCATCGACTGGCATCCTAAAGGCAAGAATCAACTCTTACCAAACCCCCCCCCCTTGTTGACAAAGATCCAAACAAGAGAAACCTTGTCATCCTACGCTGGCTTGAAAAGATGAGCGAGAAAGACACCAGTAGTGACGGGAGCCCAGCAAAGGCAGCAAGTGACAATGCAGAGGTGCAAACGCTGAGCCAGCCAAATGACGACAACAAATACCCCCCCAAAAAGGTCGTCTTGCCAACTATGCTGGCTTTGTACTTGGTCTTCTTCTTAGTTGCCTTGGTAAGCCAGACCTATCGGTACCCCTTGATCGATGAAAATTCCTAACCTCCAACCAGGACCGGACGATTATTGGCACTGCAATCCCGACGATCTCTGCCGACTTTGATAGCTTTGGCGATATCGCGTGGTACGAATCCGCATTTCTGCTTCCTCTCTGCGTCCTTCAACTATCCTTCGGCCTTCTGTTCAAATACTACTCTACGAAATGGATCCTCTTCACTCTGGCGGCAATATTCGAGATTGGTTCTATCGTCTGCGCAGCAGCACCGAGTTCCAACGCGTTGATCGTGGGACGAGCCATCACGGGCATCGGCGGCGCTGGCATTGGCTCTGGTGCCTTCATCTACATCACTCTGCTCTTCCCTCTCCAACAACGACCAAAATACCTCGGATCCCTTGGTTCTGCCTTTGGCATCTCAGCGATATTAGGCCCAATTCTCGGAGGTTATCTCACTTCTGTCAGTTGGCGCTGGTGTTTTTGGATCAATGTACCCCTTGGCGGAGTGGCTTTGGTGTTGCTCTTCATACTGGCGCCAAACCAGCCGCCGCCCGCAAAACCGGCCGAATCATGGCGCCTGAGGGTTCTTGAACTTGATCCGTTGGGCTTTCTCCTGATTGCTGCATCTATTGTGAGCCTGTTGTTTGCTCTCGAGCTTGGTGGAGAGAGGCAGGAATGGTCTGAAGGGCGCATCATAGCCCAGTTTGTCGTTTTCGGGTCCTTGATTCTGGTCTTTGCAGCTTATCAGGCTTGGCGAAAGGAAAAAGCAACAATCCCTCCAAGGATCCTGTTCCAGCGCACCATGCTTACTGCGAGTCTAGCCGGCTTCTGCATTAGCTCAGTCTTGGTGATATACGCTTTTTACCTACCCATCTGGTTCCAGGTAGTTCAGGGCAAATCATCCGAGGACTCTGGCATCTCCTTACTGCCGCTACTCCTTAGCAACGTGGTTTGTGTGATTGCTGGTGGTATTCTTGTCAGCGTACTTGGTTATTACACCCCCTTCATGATTGGTGGAAGCGCCATCCTCGTTGTGGGTGCAGCTCTTATCACCACATGGACACCAGATATCAGTACTGGTAAATGGATCGGTTGCCAGGTAAGCAACATCGAGTGTTTTATGTTCGTTCTATCCATACTGACTTATTTTTCTAGATTGTCTTGGGAGTAGGCATGGGCTTGGCGCTCCAGCAGCCCGCCATTGCGATTCAAACTGTACTCTCGGAGAGCGATAGCCCTGTCGGCCTTTCCATTCTCAGCTTCGGCAACTTCCTTGGCGGAACAGTGTTTGTCACTGTGTCGCAGACCTTGCTCGAGGGACAATTGAAGATCAAGCTGGCAGACCTTCTGCCTGGCGTGAACATCCAGATGCTCACGAATAGCGGAGCTGCCAGTCTCAGGACTCTGGTGCCGCCTGATAGCCTTGGCCTAGCCCTGAGCGCATACAATGACTCGATGAAGTCCATCTGGTACCTTGGCCTGGGCTTATCTTCCGTGGCGTTGATTGCTTCTTTTGGTTTGGAGTGGAAGAACGTCAAGGCAGCAAAGGACAAAATATCGCATGACACTCCCTAAGCATGCGCGTTGGCGGTTTCAAGTCCAAAAGACTAGTCCTGTTGCGGAATAATTGTAGTTATATAGCGAGGGGGAAAGATTATCTTTAATTCATGTACTTCTATTGTCGATCACTATAGTTCTCAAAACGCTTGAGTCTTGAATTCACTTTTGAGACCAGACGTGAGTTCTTTCGCCTCCTGTGAAAGTATAAAATCGGCCTTGGAGCTATTACGGCTATGCTTAGCGCCTGGGTCTTTTCATAAGAAGAAACGTTGACTCTTTTGCTAAAACAATAAGATCTTAACTTCTACTGCCCATACAATTGGAAGCTCTGCAAAGACCCACACGGTGGCTTGTATGATCTCGGGCCACAGGCCCTCTCCTCTTTGACTTGGACATATTGTTAGAGACGTTAATTTTCTCAGACCTGCCTCTCAATATAGAACTCAAGAAAGACCCACTACCGAGTTGTCATATATTTGTCGAGCTGTGTTAATACCAGTCTACAGGCACTAGTCATACTTACTGAGTTTGCCCCGGAAAGTTGATGAACTGTCTAAACCGTCAAAGTTATTACGATACTTTCGGTCGAGGAGAACAGAAACTGCTTGGAAGGTATACTTTCCCACAGACCATGTGCTGTTGCAAAAGATGGACGACTTCCATCATCCTCACTAGGTTCGTCATCTATCAACGCCTCGATCACGTCCGCAATAAGTTGCTTTGGGCTATCGGCACTCGTCTCGCCGTGCTCATTGGCCAATACAGCAGCATCAACGGCGCCCTCGGCTGCCGTGGCCAAGCTGAGAGAACCTTGATACCACTGCTCGACGTCGTGTTCATCGCAGCCTCTCTTATCTTTACCTGGCTTGACAATAAATATATCAGACACAGTGAACTTGGCAGCACCAGGCCAGAGCCCAACGCAGCACGGAATTAATCAACCAATTAGATCATCGGAGTTTCTGCTAAAAATTTTAGGCTGCTGCACATCCCAAGGACCCGCTATAGGTATAGGATAGCCCAGAATACGAGGATTGACCCACCTATATCGTAACTACAAGGACTGGTCCGGAAATGAATACGAGGTCTATAATCACCCTGATGATTAGATAAACTTGTCCCTCCGGTCGTTCCACTCTGTTCTCATATTTTTCATCTTCTTGTTTTGTGTCTCAAGACCTTTCATTCACCCCCAAACTGTTCAAGTTGTCCTGTTTTCCCAAGAGAACGCGCTTCGTTGCAAGCTCACGTCACGTACCATGCGCGGTCGCTTGTTGTACGCGACATATGTCGCTTTCCTGAGCTCGCAGTCAGTCTTTGCGCGTCCGCAACCACAATGGCGTGTTGTGACCGAGGTCGATGGCTTGGATGCGGTTCGCGCTGCTATTGCGTTTCAACAACCCAAGATCGCGGAAGCTGAGTCCTTGTTGACGGACATTTCAGATCCTACCTCGGACAAATTCGGCCAGTATCTTGACCACAAGGGTGTGGTATGTTTCATGGATACGGCATCTGCTGTTCAGCCAGCCATCTGACATCAAGTAGGAGGATTTCTTTGCCCCGAGTGAAAGCTCTCAACAAAAGGTTCTAGCTTGGCTCGAAGATGCTGGTATTAATCCGTCTTCGGTGCAACTTCGAAAATCAGCCGCCGTGATGGAGTTCTCTGGGCGGATTCATCAACTGGAGAATCTTCTAGGCGTAGACCTTCAACTGATGCAAGATACTGCAACTAGAGAGCTCCGTCTTGAACCCGCCGCTCCCGCGATTCCCCCAGACCTCGAACATGATGTGCAGTTCATCACCTTGACACCATTCTCTCGAACCAGCAAAACGAGGCGAGGTCGTGCAGTGAAGTCGAGCAAGGCTCCTGTTTCACCACCATACAAGCTCCCAGTGGACGAGGACTTGAGAAACTGTTCTCTTAGTTGGACTCCTGCTTGTATTCGTAGTAGGTGCCTTGCCTTGACAGATAAATGACAAGCAAACTGACAATGTGTAGAACTCTACGGTATTCCATCCGGTACCAAGGCTGCACCAAACAATTCCATGGGTATTTACGCGGCTGGTGACGGCTGGGAACAGGCTGACCTCGACAACTTCTGGACCAAATACGCCAAATTCATTCCTAAAGGAACAGGGCCCAAGATTAACAGTATTAACGGAGCAGGCACACCTGGTGAGGAAATCGAGGGCGAGTCAGTGCTCGACCTCCAAATGGCATATCCAATTGCATACCCGCAGAAGGTGACGGTTTTCCAAACTCCCTACAACAACCGTGGTGGTCTTCTCAACGATTTCCTTGATGCTGTAGACCCGAGCTACTGCCATTACGATGGAGGAGATGACCCCCAGCTTGATCCAACATTTCCGGTTTTCGGCGGGTTTCAAGGGCCCGCTATGTGCGGCACTTACAACGTAACAAATGTGGTTTCCACCTCTTTTGCAATCAATGAGGCGACATTGACGCCACACTACGTCCAGCGCCAGTGCCACGAGTGGATGAAGCTTGCCCTTCGCGGCGTCACGGTTCTTGTAGCAGCTGGAGATCGTGGAGTTCAGGCCGATATGTCATGTGGAACAAACCCTCACGACAAGACCAAATCAGCTTTTAGTGCCCTTTTCCCAGGCTCGTGTCCGTATGTGACAACAGTTGGAGCAACACAAGTCAACTTCACGGGATCGCACTTTCAAGAAGTGGCCGTCTACGATCCAAAGCACAACTTTTACTCGGGCGGTAGGAATCCTCCTTTATGATGATGTGTGTTCACGCTAAACTCTGGTTAGGTGGTTTCAGTACTCTCAACCCGCAGCCCGCGTATCAACGCCGAGCCGTTGCTAAATACCTTGCCTCCAACGATCCGCACTACCCCAAGGGAACCTACAACGCCTCTAACCGAGCTTTTCCTGATGTCTCAGTGTTGGGCGCCAACATAACACTTTCGGATGGCCTAAAGATCACAGTTTCTGGCGGATCCAGCGCCGCCACCCCTCTTTTTGCCGCTATGATTAACAGAATCAACGACGAGCGTTTGCTGGCAGGAAAGAAGCCAATCGGGTTTTTAAATCAGATCTTGTATCAGCATCCCGAAGTTTTCACAGATGTAAGTGTTTGTTAAGGCAGTTTCTTAACAATGAGCTGATAGTCGCATAGATTACTGACGGCTCTAACCCTGGATGTGGCACACAAGGGTTTAAAGCCGCGAAAGGGTGGGATCCAGTATCTGGACTTGGATCACCTCAGTTTCCTAAACTTCGGGATTTACTTGTGAACCTCCCTTAATATGCTACCAAACACACTTTAGCTGTTTGAATAGCATACTTTGATAGATCTTATCTATAGTATATATATATTAAGCAAGTATTAGATTTTATACTCAGTGCAAGAGTACTCGTACGATTTTCTTTCTTCCTCTGCCTTATGAGTGGATAGGTATACGGGAATAATTTAGCGAAAGGTGACCGCGAAGAAGTATGGAAACTTTCTACTTGAAATTTCAATCTAGTAGTAAGTTAGGAAAATGAGTTTCAGCAACGATCTTCGGGTAATTCACCTCGAAATAATAATCAAGGTGTATCCAGATATAAGTCCAACAACTATCTGATACATCAGACATAGCTATATAACTAATATACATCGCCATAACTCTAAGATTGCAACTACATTGCTAACTCCGCTGCTTCCACAACCACCTATAGGAATGAATCAACGTTAGACTGTCTCTAGAAACAACGATCCCATCGGACCATTGAACTCAGACCAGTTACAACAGCTTAGTGTTTATGACCATGCATGCATTGACGGCCGCAAATAGGTCGAGGCAGAATATTAGATTTCTTCACCTTCGAAACGGCCTTCGTATCATCCAGAGCATCGGCATCCTTAGCCTAGTCTTTGGGAATCCAAGTGGCATTTGCATAAACGGGTCGACCACCTACGAGGGTAAAAAGGACGCAGTTGCGCCCCATTTGCTTATGAGGCACAGCCTTGATATCCATGGAATCCTTATTAATCGGCAAACTTGCCCTTCTCGATAGGACCAATAAATCTATCCTGCTCTAAGTAGATGGCCGCAATGATAGTTATGCCCTCAAGCCCTACTCGCGGCTAAAGGCCCTCCGGGCGTCGAGACGGCTGACAAACTCTGGGCCGAAGCTGGAATGCGACTTATGGTTCATGGCGTCGCCGGTTCGCGTAACACCTGTCAACAAGCCTGTCAGAGCCGTACGAGACTAGGATCACGTATTTGCATTATATCCAGCACAATAGGGTTTAATCATGACAGATGCCAACAGAGCCACAGCCCGAGCATCTTACGTCGCCGAAGATTTGGGTGGACGAATGATAATGCATGTGCGTTATCTCCCCGACAGCTGTGGGGTCACGGCAAGTCGTCCCGATACTAGATCACACCAGGTTCAATATGATCATCCCGAGCATCTTAACGTCTCCGAAAGACGTGGGGTACAAGGGGACGAATGAGGATGGGTGTACGTTATCTCCCCGACAATTGTGGGGTCATAGCAAATCGTCCCCGATCCTAGATCACCAGGTTCAATACGATCATCCCGAGCCTTCCGACTTGGAATATTAGTTAATAAAAAACTAGAATAGGAGTCGAAAATATTACATGAACGCTTTCTTTAAAATCTGGTTCTGGAGCCATATTCGTATCTACCAAGAGATGCGAACGGTATAGCCCACTGCTACGCTAACGACTCAGGTTGGAGATTTCTACATATCAACACTATCAAGCAACATCATTTCATTCAATCATGCTTCTGGAACTTCGCACTTCAACTTTCGCCAAGGCTGGATTGGCACTCTGCGCTATGGCAGTGCTTCAAGTGGTGGTGTCCTGCATATACAACTTCTTTTTCCACCCGTTATTCAAATTGCCTGGACCGCCACTTGCACGGGTTTCGAGGCTTTGGAGTAGAATCGGTAACTTCAAGGGAAGAAAATCAGAGAGAATCCACGAAGCCCATGCCAGGTACGGCGCCGTTGTCCGAGTAGGGCCAAATGAAATTTCCTTTTCAACACCCACTGCCGTGCAGGCCATCTACAATTCCAATGATTTTACAAAAGAGGAGAGCTTCTATGTAAGAGTTCTACTATGGATGGAAATGGATCTTCGTATCTGATCTGAGGCAGCGCGCGAAACGAGTCTTCCACGAAAATCACTTATTCAGTTTCCGGTAAGCTTTTCCAGCAGGGATATGGAATCTGATCCCTGACTTATTTAATGTGTAGAGATGCCGAAGCGCATAAAATGCGACGCAAGAACTTCTCTAGAGGCTTCTCTCAATCTTCGATGCTGGATTTTGAGCCGAATGTTTCTTCCAAGATCGAGACGGTGCTCAGTCAGTGGGCTGATCGAGCCATGGAAGGACCGATCGATGTGTACCCCTGGTGTCACTGGCTGGGATTTGACGTTATTTGTAAGTATGATAGGCCGAAAACCCTGATGGATATTGACCGAAATTTAAGACCATCTCATGTTTGACGAAGACCCTGGATCACTGCAGCGAGGTCAGCCGCACGAGGTAATGAGATACATAAGGGCTTGGAAGCCCACGTTTATATACGTAAGTCCATGTGGCTGAGCTCGTTGTTGATCAAGACTGATGAGCCAAAGAAAGAGTTCCTTCCCCAGATGGAACAATTTGGGGTGTATGTGCCTGGCCGAATCGGCGGATATTTCAGAGATGTCCGCACGTGGAAACAGGTTATTAGTCCTAGATTCGGAGATGCCTGGTTAGACCATATCTAATCTGTTTTGTAGTACGCACTCACATTGATCGAACAAGTCCGCAAGAAAGAATCGCATACGCCATTCCTCCGAACTGTCCTAAGTGGGGAGAAAAGCGGAAACACGGCCCAGCCTTTGACAAATTCGGAGCTTGCAGAGGAGTGCATGGGAGGCATGTAAGTTTAGCCTACCTGTTGGAGACTCAGCAAAGAAGTCTCTTTCGTTTCCTGACTGAACCGACCAAAATATGATTAGGTTTGGCGGAAGTGGTACCACGGCGAACACCTTTGTATACATACTATGGGCTTGTTTGAAGCAGCCACAAGTTGTGGCAAAATTGAGGTCAGAGTTACTGCAGACATTTGCAGATCCAGGTGTAGTACCTGATTACCAAGTAACCTCATGTTCCAAGGACGTGTCTCGGTACAAGCTGACTAACGTTATACAGACGTGCAGTAACTTGCCTTACCTCCAGGCTGTTATCTCGGAAACTCTACGAAGATATCCCACGATCGTTGCGACGTTGCCTCGCACAGCGAATAAGGATACTGAGATTGACGGTGTCCCGATACCGAAAGGGGTAAGTCAGGCTTCAAAATGATGCACTTTATACTAAAGAACATTAGACTACCGTGGGGACTCAGAACTACACGATGCACCGTAATGAGGAGGCATTTCCGTCACCCGAAGAATTCATTCCTGAGCGCTGGCTAAGTGCTGATGGCACCGAGACTCGTAAAGCATCCTGGACACCCTTTTCTGTTGGTTCAAGGAGGTGTATCGGCATTAAGTAAGTTGTGACCACTTCACTGTCAACACGGTTATGGCATGGGCTAATAAGATAGCCTCGCTCAAATGGAGCTTTCGAAACTCACTGCTGCTTTCTTTTTGCGATTCGACGGAAGAATCGATGAACGTATGACTGAAGAAGATATGAGAATGTATGATACATTTAACGCTGGACCCGCTGGGGCGAGGCTGCTGGTACATCTCTGGAGGGTGAAAGAAAGTGAAGGGCCTGATGATACTGAACCTCGAAGTGAACTGGGCGAAGAGTCATGATAGATTATTTGATCTTCTTTAGCGGAGAAGCCTAGGTAGACCCTTCTCTTTCGTTTCAACCAGTACTTCTATCATCACTTAGGTTAGGCGGGAAGTTATGTACCTTCGAGTTAGTCCATTTTAATTGGCTGCATTCCCCTCACCCGAAGGGATAGTCGCGATCGGTTAACGGGCCGCCAAGAGGATCAAACGCGGGGTAATATCGTCTGCGCTTGACGTATCACACTGTCTGCAAACAAATCAAACCAAGAACCAACGGGTAAAGGCCTGCTAATAAACCTGGCTCATCCTCACAAGCACTCAAACTTACTGAGCAAAGCCCCATATCTGTATTGGCCATGAAGTCGACCCGGCTACACCGCGAAAATGGGCAAAAGATTGTCAAACGCCGAAAGACAGCACTCGCATGTGATTATTGCCGAAATCGAAAGTCGCGATGCGATGGCAGGCAACCTGCTTGTTCAGCGTGCGAGGCTAGAGGCCTGGGCGCCATTTGTGTTTATCAGCAGAGTGCGCTCACAACGAAGAGGTACAGACAGGACCTGACACTAAGGACAGTGAACTAAGCTGATGTTTTTCAGATACGTCTCGGATTTAGAGGCTCGGGTACAAGAATATGAGCGGAGAGCGCAAACAAACGATTGGGATTCATTTACAGTGTCCAGGTCAAGAGATCAGTCGACCGCAATTCCAAACCCTTCCCCTACTCAAGACGCTTTTGTAGGCCCGAGCAACGGAACCAGGCAATGCCAAATGCCACGGCCAGGCGATGAATGGACGGGAGACGGACACTCATCCATTTTTCGCTTTGGCCCCGAAAGCTTCCAGCCACGTGAAAAGTTACCAACTCCACTAACATCCGAATCTATCAGCAGTGACGCGATGGTGGTGGTTCCCTCCCCTGAAGGAGGTGATGACAGGAATGTTGGTCAATCATCTTCAATATCCTTCATCCAGTCTGTGCTGCGGACTGTCAGCCGGGACCACTCGGTGATCAGGATTTCGAGTTCTCTTTCCAAAACTCGGCCTACGTCTTTCCAGAACCTCGATGAAGAGGCATTGTTTCTTCCACCACGGAGAGTAGCCGACGGATTTATAGAAGCTTTCTGGAAATTCTTGCACCCCATTTTGCCAATCCTTCATAGACCCACCTTCATGGAAACCTACGGCACGCTCTGGACGGCAGGCAGCAACAAAGTCGGCGACGCGGTGTTTCTGTCAACTGCCAACATCGTCTTTGCAATTGGGTGTCAGTTTAGCGTGCAGATTGGACCTACCCGAAAGTTTGCTATGGCGGATAAGCTCTACCAGCGATCAAAAGCCCTTTTTACCGACGAGTTCCTGGACCACCCAACACTAGCCATCGTACAGCTTTTGCTACTCACGGGCGTTTATCTACAGTCTACGGAATACGCAAGTAGATGCTGGAACGTCATCGGTTCAGCCATTCGATCGTCGCAAAGCATCGGCCTTCATCTTGAGCGCAAACGCGATTCAATAAATCAGCTTGAGCGAGAGATGGAACGACGAGTCTGGCATTCATGTGTCTTTCTAGATCGGTAGGTACTCGAGGGTCATTGGTTTTATTCGATACTAAAAAACAACGTGTGAACAACAGACAACTCGCCTGTACCTTTGGCCGGCCGCCGATGATCCTGGATTCGTCGGGTGTACCAATGCCTGAGATGATAGACGACGAATATCTACTGGAAAACGGAGAAGGCGTACAGCCAAGCAACAAAAACCCACAGATGGGTTGTTTTGTTTACTCCAATCACTTGTTCGACATCTTGCATCAGATATTAGTCGAATTCTATGTCAAGAAAAAAGCCAATCCTCAGCGGCAGAATAGTAACTGCTGGCTGGGCGAAGAGATGCAAAACATCATGGCATACCACAGGGAGTTAAACAAGTTCCAAGAAACTCTCCCAAGATATCTTGTCAACACTTATAACAATATGGACTCGAGCTCCCTTGCGGAATCCGGAGTGGCCCTTGGCTCTAGAATACTACATTCCAGGTGTGCATAACACCCCTACCTCCCTCTTCAAGACTCGACTTTGCCATGGGCAGCTGACTTAGGGTATCAGACTGTTATATATACGAACTCTCCTCCTCAGGCCAGTCGTACTACTGGTCACCCAGGCATCTAATGAAGCCGCAATCGGAAGCATATTTGAGAGCCAAGATAGTCTTGACCAGCACCTGGCCCTGAAAGCCTGCACGTTGTGTATTTCAACAACTCAAGAACTGGTAGCTCATATGTACGAAAACATGGGAACGTCTTACTGGACATCAATTTCCCACAAGATACACTGTAAGACGAAACCTATCACTATATCGTGTCAAATTTGCTGATAGAAGCGTAGATGCGTTTGCCTGTGTCGTGGTGCTGGCCGCTGCACGAATCTGTCCTATGCTGAGTGAAAGTATCGGCAGTGCTTCAATCCAAGCCTCATGGTCACAATGCATACAGGTATTTGAGCACTACAAGCCAAGCTTCCCTTCTGCATCTCATGTAGTTAGAATCTTGGAAGTGTTGGAAAGCCGCCTTCCTGGCTTTGTACCTGAAAATGAGAGGCCAACAGTCCAACCAGATCTCCACACTGGAGGGCCTCATGGCCTCGACGAGCAAAGGCATGATCTTATAGATGACAATGGACGGACGCTGGACTCGAGTATATGCGTGGACGATCTCCAAGACTCGGCCTTTGGCTCAACATGGGCTATTTTGGATGATCTACTACAATGTGAGTCCTCAAGCTATAATACAGTAGGGGGCATAGGTCTGGGCGATACGATCTCAGGTATTTGGGACGGTCTTCTATGATCCTATCTATTTATCCTAAAAACCTGCGAACTGCTACTATTCCCAATAGTGTAAGGTACTGAAATCCACGCACAACCTCAAGGAACGACTAAGACAACTAGCACCTGAGCACATCAACAAGCGCGTGGATTCTTCAACGTGTGAATCTAAAGCTCGGGTGATCATCTCCAAGTTTTTCAGTTCTGCTTCGGGTACGTAGAGACGATGATCCCTCTTCCCAGCATCACGAAGCTTATTATCCATCCGAATCCAAAAGTCGAATACACAAGCTGCGAAGACGCAAAGCCATACAAACCCCAGTCCGACTCCATACCCGACGAGATATCTAGACTGGTCTTGAGGAAGGAATATGTTGGAAGCGACGAATCCAGAACAGTTACCGATCGATAGCTGGATCGCAGCCCCAACCCCTCGTTTATAGTGCCTGCCGAGATTGTTGTTGAGCCAAACGACGGTTATGGGTTGCGCCAGCCAGCAACCACATGTGATGCAGTATCAAGCAAAGTACTGCACTCCAACAGGGACATGGGGTGATGCAAGGAGAATACCATAGCCGATGGTCGTTAAAGCACAACCCGTCAGAATGAAACCAAAACGGTGTTTCAGTCGATCGGAGAAGAAGGCTGCACTTAATGTGACAACAGCGGCTGCGATGTAGATAGGGATGGACATGATTTGAGCCCGAAGCGAAGTCTATCCAAGCTGTCTCAAAATGGCGGGAATGAAGAATGAGGTACTGTATGTCGATGTGACGATGCCAAGGTACATCAAAGCACTATAGCAGTGTCAGTGTCTTTTTTAACCGGGTGAAGCTAGTCCCTTTCCTTGCCCAAGCCATATCTTAACATCCCCGAAAACGCGCCCGGCAGCTTTCTTATCCCAATGATTCATTATCGTATCTAGGGTATCTGTGGTTATACGAATTACAAGTAGGCTCCTTTCTTATTTAGTTAAGAACTTCACGGTTAGTATAATAGTTATGTTTTCTAAGGGATAAACTAGTCTATACTAGGTTTATATTAGTAAGGCTATAAGGCATATAGTTTAAGCGAAATAAGAAATTATATCTCTTAATAGCCCTTATAAAAGGGTCTTAGTATAATATATTTAATAAGTAAGTAAGCTAGATAAGCGAGTAAGCTATTTTTCTATATATCCTTTATTTTATATTTATTAAAATTACTATAATTTAACTAACTAAGTATAAACGAATTCTTAATCTAAAGAAGAAGATTGTCTAAAACCATTCACTAGTAAATGCCTGTAAAATCTAATTGCTCCATTTGCCATCGGTCTAAGAAGTCAAAGCCGATAAAGTCCCCATATAAGAACGACTGGTCATCCTGTGGCAAAGTCATGTCCGTTTGGGGCGGTTGCAGGATATGCCCGTCACTGAGAGCTTGGTCTTGAGACATGGTCTGCATTGTATTAATTTGCTCAGTATCGCTTGTCGACATTGGATAGAGCTTGTTCTTAGAGAGAACAATCTCAAATGCAGGCAGAGCTCTCTTGATGGCGGGAGTATCGCGAATCTGGTCCAGTGCAAGCATGGTGTGCTGAACCGATATGCGAGCCATTGAGCGAATAAGGCTCGACTCTGCAGCGTCAAGAGCAGATTCTATGTGAAGCGCCAAGAGGGCAGTGATAGTGGTGATACTAAGATTCAAGGTCAGAGGAAGGATGAGATCAGTAATTGAGAAGACACATACAAAGTAGTTGGCAGCTTTTGAATCATGTTGTTGATCATGACTCGTTTGACGATGGTGTCAAGCTCAAATATCGCTGATCTAAAGCGTTGCTGCGCCCACTCGCGCAACCCGCCATCACTCATTTGCCATCTTCCACGACGAAGCAACCGGCACATAATGCATTCAAACCGGTAGCTGGTGGTCAGAGCTTCGAGATGATAGATCTCACCCTCTGCAAAAGACGCCATGAGGTGCATCCTTTCGGGAAGTGATGTTCGCCACGCATCAAGTGGCAGTATTCTTTTGTGAATTTCTTCTGCAGATGGATTTGAACTTGTCACGATGGACATGACATTCCCGACTGAGATGTATGTTAGACGATTCGTTGGTTCTCGAGAGGACCGGGACCTACAGATCTGGGCCAACTCGCATTGAGCTATGAGTGACACCTTTTGGGCCTGAGAGATTGGCGATAGAATACCCGCCCATTGCTCAATGTCTTCGGTCTCCCAGTCAGCCTCCGTGAGGGGTCTGATTGGAGGTGCATTTGCGAGTAGTCGCATGTTCTGTGTGTTGATGAAGAAGTGGAAAATATCTCTGTTCTGTAACGCGTCAGCCAGACACTCGAACCATAAGACCGCCTCCAAAACTCACATGAAGAACCCACCAGATCCTTCGGTACAATTTTTGTGATCCATCATCACGAAGACAACTGATGTGCGTAAGCAATGTCACTGTTTGAAGATGGTGAAATAGCCGCAACTCACGCATTTTGTACGCCCATCTTTGAAGCACGCCGGACTGAGTTGTGAAACCAATACTGAAAGTCTCTGTCAGACGGATGATCCAGGATGATTGCACCAAGAATCATGGATCCTTGCAACATGGAAAGCGGATCGCCTTGGCAATGAAAGTCATGGAAGAGCTTGGCCTTTGAGAAGAAAGATGCCTGTGCGGTTGAACGATCTGGATAGCCGCAGCCAATCAGGACGTCATGGGTGACATAGAGACTTGCGGCTGCGGCTACAGCATGAAGCAAGAAGATACAACAGCTCCCTGAGCGATAACTCTGGATAAAGTCTGTTCTGTTGAGAATGGGTGCGAAAGGGTGCACATAATCGAAGTATGCTTTGACTATATCGTCCCTGTAACAACATTAGGTCATCTCATTGGAAGCGGTGAGATGGACTTACATGAGCCGGGGAGGAGGAAGCTCGAATACTTTCTTCTTGGCAAGATACTCGTTGTCAACGTCGTCAAGCTGAGGTGGTGGATTCCAATGATGTATTTGACTGTTGAAGCTATCATCTGGTTCATCATTTGACTGATGATCACTTGCATCTGTCTGAGCCGCTGACGTGTCATTGACTGTATCTTTGGAACTGACCGCTTCCTTTATTACCATTCGGAAATGGAACATCTGGAGTGGGCCTCTTAAGAAATTTGCAAAGGGGCTCCCTATCTATGTCGGACGCGGCTTGACGGTAAATTATATAGTAAACTCACCATCCATCTTCAACGCTCCAATCCACGAAGGGTCTTTCGTCCTTACTTAATGTGCTTTCGAGATCCTTATAGTGGTTTTTGAACGTTTCTTTGCCGAACTTTTCAAAGTCGCCTTTATAGTATTCTTTCATCACAAGTTCAAAGTTCCACCAAAGCCAGCAGATACTCGTATCAAACCAGCCAAGCACCCACATAGGCCAGCTAAACACCTCGAGACACGTCTTCTTCATACTGCTATACCAGTCATCTACATCTCGACGTCGGTTGATAATGACCTTGGCATTGGGGTAGTAGGTTAAAAGCTCATGGCCGAAGACATTAGCGGGCCCATCGGTGACCGCTTCACAGTTTCCAAGAACAGAGTCAAAGTCAATTGACTCTCTGAAATTGGGATTTCTGAGCTTCCGACGCATTAGGGGAACCCAGAATGCGCAGTCTTCGCGCTGATGTGACGTAATGACGAACCCATGGTATACGTCACTATATCCGAGGATCCTCAGGGCAGAGCGGAGTGAATCTGTGCCGCTTCGTGAGAGGCCGAGACACAGGACCTGCATCTGTTTGCCATCGTCGCGAAGCCGATTAGGTGGGTTCAATGGATAAATAAACTTCTCCATGGTAGATACGTTGCGGGAGATAATACACTAAGCTCCAGACTTGAAATTGCCAATAAGCTGTATTTATACCGCGTAATTGGTAGTCAGGGTCAGTTCTTTGATTTGCCTCATTGAGTATAGGAATCGGCTATGGACTATGATGTCATACTGTACGTTCTGGCGAAATTCAACAGCGCTAGCGCTAACGCGCCACTACTGTGAGTTATAACCATTATAACCATGTCGATATGGCCGGGAACTCTCTTCTTCATCTAGTAGAGATCTTGCAGATGTCAGAAGAGTATAGCTGTATTACATGAATTAGCGGAATTTTTCTGTTTGACACACTAAAAGCTCATTGGCCCATCCATCATGCCAAGCCTTCTGCCTAACGGGCTATATCACAAGACTTAACATTATCTGACATATAATAAGCCTACGGCGCAGCGTGGTTATTTGTAACATGGCACAAATCTGCAAAAGAATCATCTGATTTCAAGCTAACACTGGCGATTGAAACACTAGTTTGTTACACCTCCTAGGGTTACTCGCTATGTTGCTGGACGACGTCTGCGCTAACTAAAGTTACCTCTGCCGAGAGCGTCTCCATACTGATGATTATCTGGTCATTAAGAAACCAATCAGAGCATCTGTAAGTATGAAACACATACTTAATGTGCATCATAATAACCTTCCGTCTTTATGATAGCAGTGACATACGTAATGTCCAGGAGTTTCTTATTTTGAAGCAAAACAATTCTATTGACGCTTCCACTACTTATACCTAGGGATGTGTCCGAAGTTGGCTAGGACTGAGATATCTCTTTGTCTTGTTGTGCTCATAAGAACGCCTCTTTGCATTAAAAACTAGAACTCCCGTTTCGATCTGTTTACTTTATACTTATTTCCTGTCGCTAGTGATTCACGACATAATGGTAAATTATTATTATTACGAACCTTCTCTTCCTGTAGCAGCGGTTTTTGCAGTCATCTGTATTCTGTCATTTGCTGTTCACCTCTTCCAAACCATTAGAAAAAGAACATGGTTCTTCGTGCCATTTCTAGTTGGCTCACTGTGTAAGTCCGCCTTTTTATCCCGCTTTTTTCGACCGATGGCTAACAGAGTCTACTCATCAGTCGAGGCCATCGCTTTTGTTAGTCGCGCAGTCAGTGCCCGGGAGTCGCCGAACTACACCTTTGGTCCTTGTGTTGTACAGAATTTACTTCTTCTTCTGGGACCCACATGCTATGCTGCATCCATCTACATGGGTCTGGGACGATACATCCGAAAATTGGAGGGGGAGCAGTTCTCGTTGCTTAAGCCGAACTGGCTGACGAAAGTCTTCCTCGTTGGCGACATAGTATCAATTGCGCTGCAAGCGGTTGGTAAGTCTGCATATCAGCCACATAATAGCCATTACTAACGATTTTCAGATGGTGGAAAGTTCGTCAAGGTTGACACCGCAGACAACGAGACGACAGTAGAAAGCGTTGTAACTGCTGGCATAATGGTACAGCTCGTGTTTTTCACTCTCTTTATTGCGCTGGCGACATCGTTCCACTTCCTATTTCTCAACAAGTCTCTAGTACAGCCTTACGGCTGGCAAAAGTTCATGGTCGTGATTTCCGTAGCCAGCGCACTCATCCTCGTACGATCGCTTTTTCGAATGATTGAGTACGTTGAAGGACGTGATGGAGAGCTGCAATCTAAAGAGGTGTATCTCTATGTCCTCGATGCAATTCCCATGGCTATTGTCAGCATCGGCTTTCACGTTTTTCATCCCTCAAAGTATTTTAATGGCAGGAGAAAAAGTCTTTGCGAGTCAGAGAGCGAGATGACGCTGGGCTTTCCGCATATTCCGCGCCCTGGGTCATAGTCAAAATACAACAATAGTTTCAGCGCAATAAATAGTTATAGTTCGAGGAGGTTTTACGATAGAGATTTTCATTTGTCTGCAGGTCCATTCCTTCAGTGAATAAAAAGAGACGGTTATACTGCTAAGATATAGACAGATTCTAGCCTCCTCGAATAAAATTTCGAAACGCTTGAACCGTAAGCTGACAAGGAATCTGACAGGCCCCTGTCTCGTTTGCAAGCCAACCCGATTGATTTGAGTGCGAGCCCGGTTTCCATGATCCTTGGGGCGATCTGGATCTTCCGGTAACAGTAGTCTTGTGAAGTGGCAGGAAGGATATATATAAACACAGTCCCGTTTCTCAACACCTGGCTTAAGTTCTTAGATAGGAGCATGCTGAGTTGTTTTCTCCTGATAAACTAGCCTGGAGAATTGTTATAGTGAAGCATGTCCGCGACTCGGATTTTCCAAATTCCCATTATGTGCCTCTCTCGAGGCTAGGTATCGCGATTTTCGCCCATCACGTCATTGTTGATGGTATGAGCGGCGTCACCTTTCATTCCTCACTATAAGACAATCTGAAGTACATTTCAGATTCAATGCAACTGCCTCATCGGCCCATGAAGCTAAAAGCCAGGCCAAATATTTCAGCAGCTATTAGAGAGCCTCTGGATTGTCTGTCATGCAGTTGTGGCCTTTGCGATGGGCCTAGCTCGTTTGAAGAGCCAGTCTGGGCTGGAGCCGCAATATCTATAACACCAGTAACCGATTTCAATCTTGTATTCGTAATGTTGCGATTCCTACCAAAGAGCTTTCAGTCGTCATTCAAGAGTGCAGCACTTTAACAGGACTGTTCCACTCTCTCATCTGCACTTCTCCCACCCATAATATCAGAGACTATCAGAGTGGATTTAGTTCCATAAAGCTCTCATTAGTGAGAAGGCATATAGGGGCCTCAAAAAGAGATATCGCCGACCACATCTACTTTCTGACTAGCTGTACGCCGTATAAGCAACTGAACACAATCAAGAGCTATATAACTCACTCAGTTATTAAGCAACGGTACATCATGGACCTCGCGAGTTCTTTTAGTAACGAGATAGTAACCAAAGCCAAACAATATCCTTAAGATAGCATAGTCGAGGTTAGGTAGGATCAAATATACCATGTCTCATTGCCAATATCAAGAAGGCACAGAGACATTGTACACATATGAGCTGTCCAATATGGACTCTATTGCTTCTGTATCCTCACCGAAAAGTGCTGGTCTAAGACTTGAGAAATTTGTCTTCGCGCAGTGTGGGCTAATTACCGGTCCCGCTATGTCATTCAATTGTGTCAGCATGGCAGGAGGCAGTCTGACTATTGGTATTACTTCCTTAACCCCCCGGCCGTAGGTTCACCGTAGTAAGTTCCTGGCTGGTATTACTGTCTCTTCACTTGGCCCAACCAATTCGACCGATACCCTAGGTGAATTCGACGTTTCTCTTTTCTCTGAAGCCGAAGTCTTCGACTCAAAAAACAGCCCATCTTGCCCTCCTAGGCCCAACAGGCCTATGGACTTCCAATGAAGCGAACACTCGATATGAGGCTAAGCGAGAACGAACTACAGTTTGGGGCCCGATGGGGTCTTGGGCGGGCAAGGAGACGAGCCGAAACCTCCACGAGTTAAGGAATCCGCACCGAACACCAACAAACAGCCAAAAGATCTTTGGGATGAGGTAGTCGAGTACTGGTGTGACATCAACAAAGGTAATGTTCGTCGCGGAATCTCACAGGCTGCAACAGCCATTCCTGAGTGGGAGTTCGATGCCTTTGCAGATATCTTCAGAAAGCCCGACTTTCTAATTGCCTAATTTGAAGACATCTATTTGGCACCGCCACATATATCTGCTCCAGTGACTTTCTCAAATGACAGGTCGCGTCGAAATATAAAGAGTCATCATATTATTGGTACCGAGAATGGCTGGACTTCTGTTATTCCATATACAAGAATGTTCATGTTCGCTCTGGAAAGCCATTTGACTTCCCACCTGTGATCCTTCCTGGCATCACAGCTTTCGATTTCGCTGGCCCAAGCCCCTCAAGGATTTTAGTGTAGTCTGAGAACGTCACTCAACAAGGCTTTCAAATGAGTTTGCAAAGTTGGGGCTACGTGATATACACTTTTGATGCCAACTGGGTGGCGTTGTATCACCCGGACATTCATTTTGAACATGGCAATGATGATTGAATGGATGTCTTAGTAGTGCCTCCCTGATGCCCTATGGGCAAGTTTCCAGATCACCATATCGACTCTTGTCGCGAGTGTCAGTATAACTACTCAAGCAAGCTTCTTCTCCATTCCACCTTATAACTTCACAGCTGCCCAAATGGTCCTTATGTATATACCCTCCCATGATTGGAAGCTTTATGAGAGTGCTTATTGGCGGTACACTGACCGACTAGCTACTAATTCATAGGCCCGCAAGAGGAACGGAATTTACGAGCCCGAGAACAAGCTATGAGTGTACCTCCTAGTGCCACTTCTAGCAGCAACTGGCTGACTTCTGTACGGCGTCGGCGCCAGCACAGATGTCTACTCTATCCTGCCATGTATTGGACTTTTTCTCATCGGCGTCTAGACCAACGTTTGCCCTCCCATTGGTCTAGGCTATGCTCTTGGCTCCTATCCTGAGCTCGAGGACGGGATTGTCCAACTGTCCATCAGGACTTCTAGCTTCTCAGCCAAAATCTAGATCCTAGGCAATAATGAGGGCAAGCGGTATTTTGCCCGTATGTGTTTATTGGTGTCCTTTACCTTTGTGCCCTGGGGGCTGAAGCCTCTTTAAAACCCTAACCTTATCACAGGTCAATTGTCTAACCTTGTGCGCATTGTTGGGGGGGCGTGCCTAGCTTTTGTATCCAGCCATGGACCAAACTGGGTGGCCCGCGAAATGCCATAATATACCTAGCCATTAGTATCTTTACGGTCCATGCAACCTCAATCTGTTTTCAGTTCCAGGGCAAGGTTCTGCAAAGGAGTAGTGTATCTCTATATTAAAGGAGTTGCAAGCAATGTATTATGTGATTTAACAGCCGCCTATAAGGTTAAGCTTTAGGCTGCGAAAATAGGTAATAAATGACAACACGGTGTTCTCAGCCAACATGTCATCAGCAAGATTATGAATCCTTCGAAAATCCGCAATCTTACTTCTACAACATTAACAGAACTAATGAGAAATGTCGCACGTAACAGCCAGGAGGTATTTTACTATGTTTCTACTCCTTGCATCTTCCTTTTTGTCCGCATTCGCGAGCAGATGGCCCGAGCCACCACTGTGGATTGACAAAGACCCCTGTCCTTCGATTCTTCGATCAATCGTGCCATCGTACCAGCCATTCGGCAGATGGGAAGCTGTGCACAACGCGATGAAAACATGCAGCAACATCACTGAGCTCGACCTGAGGAACGGTGGGCCAAGTTGCACAGAGTTTCCCGATGGTTACAATCTGCCATTCCGGCCGGACGGAAGCGATCGCTATCTATCGGCGCCACAAGTACTATCGCTATATGACTACGAGTTTCAAAAGTCCGAGTTGGAATATATGCGGTCAGGAACACCACATTGGGCAAACGATGATGGCACATGGCCAGTGTCGAGTTCCACAAATGCTGTTATAAGATGGGCAACAGAAATATATTATCGTGGCCAATGGAAATGGGATGAGCTGTCATACGAATTCAAATATCCCGCTGGCCTGACAGGCTACTCTGCATGGCATGGAGACGGAATTGCACGAAGGTGGTATGATCGACGACATACATCGATTGAAAGGTTATCAATGGAAAACATGCAGCTCTGGTTGGAAGCTATGGACTTCTCCAAGGTGCACACTTTGTCAATCGATTATGGGAACACTCGGCCAGAAGGGAAAGGTTTACTCGTTGACCTTCCCCGAGCATTAACAGGTCTCGAGAATCTCTCTATTCAAGGTCGGTGGTTAAATTGGAGAAAACATCTGGCGGAGTGGGAAGCTGCCCCAGGGCCATTACCAAAGAACAAGTGGTCTTCTTCACCGCCTCCTCCGGCCCTCGATTTCATCTTGGCATTACCTCCAACATTGAAGAAGCTCATCTGGAAAGAGAGTGGAACTGTCCATGAGGACATCTTCAACCCTGTTTTTAAGCATCACGGATCCTCGCTGCAACATCTCCAGTGGACGAACCATGAGAGAGGATTCAAGCCCAGGCCAATACTAAGTGAGGATCAGCTGCGCAGCCTTTGCAAATGGACACCTGGTTTGACCAGCCTTACGATTGATCTCGAACGAAGAAACGGGACCTTACCTCAAGAGGAGCTGAACGTCCTTGCTGAGACTTTACCCGAATTGAGAAGGCTGGTTGTTAATCTAAATTTGTTGGATGAAAAGCTACTGATGAACAATACTGGCTATGAAGATAAGAAGAAACATGCATTGGACTCCATTTTAGATGTCGAAGAAGGTCTTGATTTGTTCCAAGGTCTAATAAAGGCCAAGGTCGGCGAGAACTTCGACAGTGTCGAGTTTCTTCAGGGTGAATGGACTGATGATTGGCCTTTCGGACAAAGTCTCTGGGAGGATAGACATTGGGTTAGGTGCTGGTTGGTTAGAAAGGATGGGGGAGCAGGGGCGAAATGCAAATCAGGACATGAGAAAGCTTTTGACCCCGACTTCTGATAGGCATTAGGGCATCTCGGGTAATTATGCCGTTAATTAGTATGCTGCATGGGATAGGTTCGTGGGAGCGTTATTTTGAGTTGAGTGGACCGAAAGCTAATGCTTGCATGGCACGCCTTACCTCGACTATAACATCATTAAATTTGCCTATTAGTTTAGTTCACGAAGAGTATAGCCCTGATTTCCCGCGAGACGATTAAACTTACTGCAACTCTGGGTTGTGTTGGTTGCCTTATTTGTGAAGAGTTAATTAGTGTGAAGTAGCATCCGAATTCGTCCGCAGACCGAGCTAGATACTCCGCCACCAGAGGGAGGCGGGCTATCTCAGACGGTCGGTCCACTTCAACTATGGGAATGATCTGCAATGCCATTTTAGTAAGCACTAGCAGTTAGACTACAAGTGAGAACTCATTTAGATAAACATCTAGCCCTGAACTTGGAGGTTGCGACTGCAGATTCTCTCCTTGATTCCCCATGCAATTTCCATAATGATTCCATTACTACAAGACACCTCAATTGCAGCTAGCAAACCATTTGTAGCTACTGCCAAACGTGGTGACATGATATGCAGCGATTCGTCTGTATCATCCACGATCGAGTATGAGCATGCACCTTTGAGTGAAACCTCATGGTCAGAAGAAGCAGCAGAAAACAGTCATGAGAGACCTGCTCTGCACAAAGTTCTATCAGATATTTTCGATGAGAATACCCTTGCGAAACCCTATCGTGCAGCGAGTAGGGTCTTGCAAGGCTTTGACCCGGCACACCATGGTTTCCCCGAAATCGTGCCCCAGCAAGGCCCGAAGCAAGGGCGATGGGAAATTCGCGAACCTGAGTTCTGGACATGTGGTTTTTCCCGGGAACACTGTACACGTTGCTCGAGCGATCCATCAGATACCCAGGATCGATCAGGGCCGGCAGCCCCGGACACGGATCATCCATGATTACCAGGGGCCATTTACTCCCGTTATGCAAGTCATGGTCTGAGCCACTTCATGCCATGGCTAGCAGAACAGACACCCACGACATTGGCTTTATCATCATGCCGGCCCTCCGGAGAGACTTTGAACTATTCGGAAGTGAAAGAAGTTTAGGTTCTATCATACAAGCAGCTCACAACTTGGCTACCCGTTATGTGTTAGCTGCTGGTGCCATTCGCAGCTGGGACTGCCTTCTGAAAAAGGACATCACCGTCACAGATATGGAGAACAATCTACTCACCATCATTGACAGCATGTGCAATCTTGACCTGCTTTTCTATGCTCCTGCACAGACGGGTGAACAGAGACTCGCTGACATTGCTTCATCCCATGCAACAACATTATTAAAGACGCATCTTCGACAAGAGACTGCGAGTTCAACTCTCAAAAGCGGATATCAGGGGCAACTCTACTCAACTTGCCATGTTGCCAACATTGACCCCAAAACAGGAGATTTGAAATGGCGACGGACAGCCCAGGGTTATACCGATGATTCGACATGGTCGAGGGGTCAAGCGTGGGCTATCCTTGGTTATGCACAGACTTACAACTGGACCAAAAATGAAAGGTTCCTTGACGCAGCTTGCGGATGCGCCGAGTATTTCCTGCATAGACTAGAGACATCCCCTTCTTGTGTCGAGCTTCCGGTTCAGTCCAGTTCAGGACACAAAAGCGCTCGCCGAGGGCGACATGTGCCGCTCTGGGATTTCGATGCGCCCATTGAGAATCCTCAAGAGCCTCTTCGTGATTCATCAGCTGGTGTCATTGCTGCCAATGGAATGTTATTGATATCTCAGGCACTTGCTGGGTTGGGAAGATACACGTTGTCAGGCCACTTCTTCGACGCATCTATTGAAATCGTCAAGGACACGTTGGATGTTTGTCTCGCTACCGAGAAAGTCGTGGTGACCACCTCTGAAGGCGGTGGAAAGTCCATCAAAGTGGAAGATGCTGTCTTGGGGACCACGTTTGATGCTCTTTTGAAGTATGGGACAGCTAACAACAATGAAAACGCGAGGAGACGATATGCAAACCACGGACTGGTATATGGCGATTACTATCTTGTCGAGTTCAAAAACCTTCTTCTGAGTATGGGTCTGGCCTAGATACGGGTTCTCCTGGTAAGTCATTATGACACCTGTAATCTATAGGCTTTTAGCTAGATGTGTTTTATGTAGTTGAGACTCGTGGCTGAGCGCTTAAATCGGCAGAGAGAACTTAAATACAGGTTCTCCCAGCTATGGCAATATATGCCTTTGATACCATGCTTATTGTCTTATTCTCACATTAATTATAATATTGATCTATAGTTGCCCGACTAGTATAACTGAGGACGCCCTTCAGAGGGTTGATATTTGGGACCTTTAGGTAAGAGCCGATTACCAGAGCAAATAGCCCAGCAATAAACTTTTAGATATGGAAAGGCTCTTAGGGTAGATATGAAGATGTTCTCTATTTGTATTTCAATTGAGTATAGCTCTACGTAGGCCCTCTTCCCGAGGCCCCACGAGGTGTTACCACTTGAATACTGATATGTGTTTCACCAGCTGCTGTTACGTCAATCTCTAGCATATTCTTGCAGGCCCAATCGTCCTAGAGATAGTACCAGTCGTTAGGCACATACTCCATGCTCTGATTCACGTTGCTCACGCCAAACACTGCAGTTGCTACAAAAGATGATAGTGGGTTCTCCGACGCGACGGGCACGTTGGACTGATTACCCATGGCACCTGCACCAGAATACCGAATGGACGGAATCAACGTCTTCTGTGAGACTAGATTTGTGTTGGGATCTGCTTGAATCAGATAACCTCCGCGTCCTAGCTTCGCTTGATCGCGGGCAAGGCCTCCTTTGAGGTGGATGCTTGGTGTCAGATCAACAATGCCACTGACTCCGCGTCGAGATTTGACCAGGACGCTAGCTTGCTCAGTAACATACCCTTCAGCGAACTGCCCGTGATGCTTAATCTTTGACGTGTCGTTCGCGGGAATATGATACCCCGCATCCGTGAGCGCGTCTACTGCGAAGGAGCTGTCCACCATTTCGAAGCTGTTAAACCACGGGATGCCATTGAGTGTTCCAAGGCCTCTTATGTGATGGATACGAAGATGCCATCCCGGGTAGTGGTAAGTCAAAGGAATCAGAGTCGTCTGGATTGCTATGTCAACGCTCTCGACTGGTCTCCACGTGCTAGTAGTGGAAGGAAGATGACCACGGCCTTTTGCAGAGTGAATAAGTATAGTGTCGAAACGAACATTGACCGGCTGCGACCTGACCCTCCACGGTCCATCTTCATCCAATTTCACAGTCAAAGTGCTGTCGGGTGCAATTTGGTGGAGTTCCATGCCAGTTAGTACGCTGTATCCAAAGGCAGAAGAGTATGCAAACTTTCCATACTTTGCTTCTCTGGCTTTGAACATTTTAGTAGTCATCTGTCCCGCTGATAGAAGATAATGATGCTCTTCAGAGTGACATACTATCTGGTGAGGTGCGGGAAAGGTCCTTGCAGTGTCGGGGTGTCTGGCGCTTGGAATCAAGCCATAGATTGGATGGGGTTCTTCTTGGACGGTCCAGAATGGGTGGTCTGATGGTAGGCCAAGCACGACGAAAGACTTCAAGCACCAGTACACAGACTGTCTGGAATTATAATCCTCTGACATGTACATGTTGGGGTATGCATAGCCAATATTCATTGTACCGTCTGAATTGAAGATCTCTGGTTGTTTCGCCCACCATCGCAAGTGCCGCAGGAGAAGTCCCTTGATTGTACCCAGGCTAAGTCGAGGCTCGGATGATTGGACTTCGGAGAGAGCAAGGGCAGACCAGAAAGCTCCACAGGCGAATCGGTAAGTCATACTTCTACCGAAGGGGATAGCAGCACCGTTCGTGTCAAAGTATCTCCAGTACTCAGACGCAAATTCTATCGCTTGCTGTCGATATTTCGCGACTCTTTTCACGTCATCTACTGCGCAGTGGACGTACAGTAGCTGTGCGAATTGGATGGCGAAACTTCCAGAGTAGTAATCTGCCTGCTTCCTGTCGTCCCCCAAACACCATCCGACGACCATCCCTCTCCGAGATAGAACTGATCGAGCAATTCAAAGTCGGCATCCATGGCTTGTCTCGCTTTCTCTTTGTCGGACCCCAGTACCTTCATCAGTGCCAAATTCACCAGAACTCGGAACCACCGCCAATTGTTTCGCGGCATATCAAACTTGTTAATTTGTTGCAACCATTGTTCCAGGTTCTTCGTAGACTCAGGGTTTAAGAATGACAGAATCACATGAGGTTCCGTCAGTAAGGCGAAAGCTATTGATTCCATTTCCACCATGCGCTGGTCAAAAGATCCGAGATGACCCCAGTATTCGGGATTCTCTGGATCGACACCAGCCTCAATGCCGCGGAGCCAGGAACGCAGTGAAGGGTCCGTGGATTTATCCACGAGGCTTGATATTGCCCATAGTGGACGAGCAAAACCTTCAAGCTGGGCGGCGACATCGTCAAAGCCCGCAGCAGACGATGGAAATAGCTTCACGCGAGCGTTGGACTTGGACCAGTATTGCCCCAATGGTTTGATAATAGCGGTGGCTGCACGTAGAAGATCATGACGATCCCGGAAGGGATTATCAGAAAAGCCGGGTAATCCAGGCATGGCAGGCTGATGGGCGGTACACGAATTGTGATGTCGAAGATAAAAAGGGTGACCCAAATTACCAATCGTGATCAAGAACAATATGAGTTTTGAGAGAGCTAGATTAATTTAGATGAGCTCGGTGAATATTGGTCCGATTATCGATCCAGCTTGAGCGATGAGAAGCCAGGTTAGCATAAGCCAGTCACCATCAACGTGCGGGGCTGTTCGGCACCTCGGGGTATCTCAAGCGGCCCCCGGGCTAAATAACTCGGGAGAATTGAACTCCCGTCTTCTCATCTTTGACACTCACATACAACTGTACGGCGTGCTTTCACTCTTTGCAAGGCGATAGGATGGATAACGACGACCCCACTCAGCCGGAGCAGACTGCTCAAGCCCCCGATGCAGGGCTTGCTTGCAACTGCTGTCGGAAACGTAAGCTTCGATGCTCACGGGAGACGCCAATCTGCGAACACTGTCGCAAGACAGGTATGGCGACATAATGCTCCTCTTCACAACGAGATATCTAACAAGTCCTGCCAGGACAAGATTGCGTCTACGAGACAAAGCGCGCCAGACCTGGCATGAAAGGCGGCGCCATCGAAAACGTGCACAAACGGCTTGGTGCGGTCAGTGCCCATTCACCACGATATTATGACTGATCAGATGTAAGATTCATTGGAACGGACGATCTCAAAACAACAGAAAGAGTTAGAAAACCTTCGCGACAAAGAGGCGTCAACTACTCAGGCAAGCTCACAACAAGAAGCTGTAGATAGACAGAGTCTACTATCCTCTCTTGCCCGCGAGATATGCAAACTCGGCAATCCTACTCTTACCGCTTCTCCAGAAGCTTCTATTGATTCGACATGTAAACGTCGTCGAACAGAAGAACATGTCGGGTATCGAGAAAGGTCTCAGTATGCCGTCAATCAGCCAGGTTTACCCGATGATGTCATCCTAGATCTGGTCATAGACGCGTACTTTCGGCAGATACACCCATGGATTCCAATGATACACGAGGCCCGATTTCGCCAAAGACGTCAAGATCATGGGGACGACCGATGTCTGCTCCCTGTCCTCCAGGCCATGATGTTAAGTGCCTCGTATCATGTTCCCAGGAGAGACATCGCCGAAATAGCACAGAGTCTCATTGGCGACCAAGAAGCTGTGAGAGACTGGGTGGTATCCAAAGCTACCAAGAGTCTGACAGTGGAGAACCTACAGGCCCTAATAATTATTTGTTTTCGCGATGTAAGCTTATATTAAATCCTTGATTGACTCTCATGACTGATTCGCCTTTTAGATTGGTGACGGAGAGGAGTGTCGAGCTTGGTCACTCATCGGTGCTTTGACTCGTATGGTTGAATATCTCCAACTCACAATAGAAAGCGAGGAAACAGACCGCTCTTCATTTTCTCGACCAAATACTTCCCTAAATCCGCCACAAGGATGGACAGAAGCTGAAGAGAGAAGAAGAGTCTTCTGGTGTGTCTTCAACCTAGATCGATTCTGCTCCTTCACCACAGGCTGGAATACTAGCCTTACCTCAGATGATGTAAATCGCCGATTGCCTTGTGACGGAATATCATGGAGAAAAGAAGAGTCTGTATCGACCCCATACTTTGGGATTTGGGATAAATCAGCCGCACGCATTGGAAACCCCATCGCGTTTCTCCCTTCACATTCTGCCACTGTACCAGCTACCACTGATGAAGGTGGCTTTACACCTTCCGAAGCAACGGCATCACCGGGAGCAGCAGCGTCTTCTGTTGATATGTCGACAGTCGGGGCTTTTGCGTATTGTATCGAGGCAACCGAGTCATTGAGTCGCGTCACGAGTTATTTCCTCCAGCAGAAAGTTAATATCAAGGATCACAATGATCTCGGTGGTTGGCTCACTCGCTTTAAGGAGCTTGACGTACGACTGGTACACTGGAAGATGCTCCTCCCCAAGAAATGGAAAGTGAATATTGCTCAGCAATCGTCGAGGATGGATCCAAACCTTACGCTAGCGCATGTCACGCACAATGCATCTATGATACTACTCCATCAGCCCATCGCCTTTCCTCCTCTAGACTGGACCTTTCGAACAAGACTACCAAGTTTCTGTAGCCTCGATACTTGCCAAGCGGCTGCTATCGAGATCGCCACGATAACGAATCATTACTTGCAGATTGCTGAGCATATAGGGCCTCTCAGTAATCAATATTTATTTTGTGTATACCTTGCGGCCAGAGTTCTGCTTTTACTTTGGCGGTGTCATGCAACTGAATCTTTATCATCCGAGTTCTGGGTATTGATACAAAACCTAGAGACCATGGCTGAACGATGGGCGGGGCCCCATCAGCTCGGGCCTAAGGAGAATCTTGCATCCAAGTATCAGGCTGTTCTTGTTGACTTGCATACTCGATGCGTTCAAGAAGCATCTTTCAATATCAACCCTTCGGCTTATACAACAGAAGTTAAGCACTCTCGGTCAGTCTCAAGACTATTGAATGCGGCTCCGAGGTTTCAAGGTCATCAAACCGTTAGACATCCAGCCGAAGAGAATGGGGGACCCTCATTCACGGGGAATGTATCAGCCAACGCGTACTACCCTGGTACGACTTCTAGCATAGCCAATGATCAAGAAGGGCAAAGAAGCTGTAGTGTAGGAAGCGGAGACCTGGGGATGATTTCCCAGATGCTCCTTGATACCGAGTTTATTGATATGGATCGCATTATTAGCTTTGATGATGGCATCTTTGGCACTGAACACGAGAGCGGGTGCTTCTGAAGGTTTGTAGTATGATATAGTCAATGTAATTCTCATCTATTCCTATTAAAGTCCAGCAAATACAAATGGCCAATTGTTTACAAAGAATCAGGGTTTGGTGTGTTGAGGGTCGCGAATGGCAGCAGTCGGCTTTCGGTGTAGCATCCACCGACAGCAGCAGCGGAACAGGATTTTCGTATAGAAGTCCAGTTCACAACTCGGCTTACGGTAAACTACGCCAGATTTCCCACAGACTTGGCAATTGTTAAAGCTTGTATATCCTCCGTTACCCGAGAAAATTGCCCCGACGCATTTGCCCCGAAGGCTTTTTGGTGACAGACCAGCCTCCAACTGGGGTGACCCCATGGGGATGGGCATGCGGGGTAATGCGGATAAGCACGCGATCGACAGATACAAGTAGACGGACAAGAAGATCATTACAGTCAAGTTGCATCAGCTCATGTCTCAATCTAAGGGCATGATCTAAACTGACCACATTGTAACAGTGTCACCTTGCATTCATCGCCATGAACTCTCAGTCGAGGACCAACGATAGGCTCGAGATCCAGCCCAGGAATGAGGAGGTTGAGACTCGCCGAGATGTCGTTGGTAGCCCCGAAGAGATCCCTGAGCCAGTAATCAAGAATGGAGTTGTCGTCAGTTCGGCGACCAAGCCCGAGGCCAAGAGTGTCTGGCTCGCCTGGCTCTACATCTTCAATTGGTACCCTGGTCATTACAGCAAGGAGGAGAAGCGACTTCTCAGAAAGCTAGATCGTACCATTCTGCCCCTGATGTACGTCCAAGCATTCTTTAATTGAGACGATTGGCTGATGACTCGCGTTTAGTTGTTCTATGTGTAAGTCCTGACATGAAATTGGGATTTATTAGTAATAGTAGCGCTAACAGTTGATAGACTTCATCAAGTGGCTTGACCAGTCCAATATTAACAATGCTTATAACTCGGGTATGAAAGAAGAGCTTAATCTCAAAGGGATCGAGTCAGTAGGTCATATGCCTCTAAGTTTCAAGTCTGACTCGATCCAGGTACAACTTATTCTCTACCTTCTACAACATAGGCTACCTGGTGATGGAGATTCCCTGCATGCTGCTCATTTCTCGTCCCAAATACGCTCGTTGGGTTCTGCCCATCTGCGAAACTCTCTGGTCCATTATTACCTTTATTCAGTGCCGGAACAACAGCGCACCGATGATCTATGGCATGCGTTTCCTTATGGGGCTGTTCGAAACTCCTGCTGCTACTGGCTCTTTATACGTTCTTTCCTCCTGGTATCGGTCTGATGAGGTGTTCAAGCGTGCTGGAGTCTGGTATGTTTCGAGCAATATCGGTGCCATGTTTGGTGGCTACATGCAAGCTGCCGCTCATGCCGGTCTCGACGGGAAGGGAGGCATGGTGGGCTGGTAAGTTGACGGGAATCCGTGCCCTATTTCTCGCGGCTCTCTGACTCTTGTAACTTCAGGCGCTGGGTCTTTATCATTGATGGCATCATTTCCCTACCTATTGCTATTGCCGGCTTTTTTCTCTATCCAGGTGTGCCTACTAGTCCTCGTGTCTGGTGGCTCAGTGAAGACGACCAAAAACTTGCTCAAGCACGTATGCAAGACGATGGGATGAGGAAGAGCAAGAAGATTGGCAAGAAGATGCTGAAGCGTGTCTTCCGTAAGTGGCACTTTTACATCGCTGTCGGCACCTATGTCTGGTGAGTGACATACTTTCTTGACACAGACCACTTTAGCTCTTGTTCTAACGAAACCCCTAGCTTTCAACTGACTACTTGGGTTGCCGGCCAGATGATTGTCTGGGTAAAGTCTACTGGCCAGTACTCTGTGGAGATGATTAACATCCTACCAACTGGAGTCCAAGCACTGGCCATTGTGGTCGGTATCACTGTACCTTCGTTTGTTATGTCAGTTCGATCAGCCTTACCGGCCTCTACGTAGCGAGCTCACATTTTCTACAGGGTATATCCGATTTGGGTGCCTTTTTGTTTCGCAGGAACTGTCCTTCTCTTCTGCCACTCGACCCTTTTAGTTTGGAACATTCCTCTCGGTTTACATTTTGCCGCATATTTCCTCCTTGGCATGAGTTCTTGCATTACCCCCATGCTTTTCCCCTGGGTGCATCTAATCATGAAGGACGACAATGAAGCAAGGAGCTTTACTACTGGTGCCATGGTAAGTTGATCATTCCTGCAACCCATTGTTTCTCGAAATTAACGAGTGCTTAGATGACTGTCGGCTGGGCCTTCTTCACCTGGTATAACGTTGTCGCGTTCCCCATCACCCAAGGTCCTCGCTGGACCAAGGGGTTCTCAGCAAACGTCGGTCTCACCTGTTGTTATCTTACTCTATTTATGGCAGGTCAATTTCTCTGGAGACGGGATATCAAAGCTGGCCTGTATAAGAGGGCTATTGAAGAAGAGGAGAATGAAGAGGCAGAGAATGAGAAGCTTGGGTCAGACGGTTTGGATGACAAGGCTACTAATCAACATGTTGGACAGGCTCATATTGAGGACAAGAACGCCGAGGATGAGAGGATCAAGGAGATAAAGTAAGCCTGGCAGAACATTTGCAAATACTGGTCGCTGTATCTAGGCACGATTATCTCTTGTGGAGGAGCTGTTTGAGGAATAAGAAAGGGCATAGCAGCAGGGTATATTGGATGAAGTTATAAATACACGAGGCTTTTTGTCGTTCGATGAATCCAAATTGCATCAATGCCCAAATCTTCCTTGCATTAAGCCTTCCTGTCATAAAGTGGCTTGTGTTCTTCGTGAATGTTGTGTTCACACTCATAATCGACGTGTACAAATGCCCGCTCAACATCCCCAAGCCCTGCAAAGATGTTAGCATATTTGTCCGGTCTGCAAGGACAATAAAATAAATTTACCTTCAATCTTTCGCTGTAGTGACTGAGCAACATCATGGCTAATCTTGAGGGATGTTTGTTCATCCATGACTATATCAACCTCAACATAGTACTTTTGCCCGGCATGATACGCGCGGCACTTTCCTTTGTTAGTTATTTATGAGTGCATCTGGTGTTTCCGCTTACCGTCTCGACCATGGAGATCTGGTCGTCATGTGTTATGCTCATGTAGATCAGCTTGGCGATGAACTCCTGAGGCGCCGCCTTGCCGACCAATAGCCATATTTGCTCAAATGCATTAGAGATCCAGGAGAAGAGGATGAGAAGTGCGATGCAGATAGCACCGATAGGGTCCAAGTACCAGATGAACTTGTCGCCTACAACCGACATGATGAGGCCAAAACTGTTGACAGCAATGTCGTTGCGGTGGTCGATCTACCAGATGATCAGCAAAGTAGTCGCCACGGTCTGCATCAGACTTACAAAGAACACATGAACCGATGGATACTTGCGGTACGTCATGCAATACAGCATGAGAGATGCCTTGCTGAAGACTGGAACACCATCAGAAATTGCGTGTTGGGCCTTGGATGATCAACTCACTAGCAACACAAACAAATATAATGGGTATTAAGTGTAGCTCCTCAGACTCGGTCTTGCCAGTGCCCAATGTTCTGGCCGATTCTATCAGAAGCTGGACTGCGACGGTTGTCATGAGGGCACAGAAAAGGATGACGCCAATTGTTTCAATCCGCGTCCGACCCTAGGATACCGTCAGCAAGGCGTCGTTGACTTGGAGAATAACACTACATACGACAGGATATTTGTAGATGCTTGGTCGCGCTGCTAGCCATGAGGTGATGAGCATCACAAAAGATGACACAAGATCCATCTGCGCCAACGTTAGATCACATTACTTGACGAGCAAGCGTTACTTACAAAAGCATCTGCTGCCGTGGCAAAAAGCTGTAAACCGAATTAGATGCCAGTGATTTTGAGAAGGATGTATAGTCATACCGCCAGTGATCCCGTCGAAATAGCGGCGTACAGTTGAATGACAAAAAGGCAAAAATTGACTACAAAGGATGCGTTGACTGCAAACTTGATCTTGCCCGCTACTCGAGCCTCCTCTTCGGCCTGGGCCCTCTCTTCATCATCGACGCCAAGAAATTGGTCTATAAGCTTGTTCTGTCGGTTATAGTACTTTCGAAGCAATCGCGCATCGCCTTGTGGATAGTCATTCTTGATTTGTTCTTTTGTCACGTCTTGGCGTCGTCGGGATGTGAGGTTAAAAGGGTCGCTAACTTCCTCCATAATGGAGTGTTGGAATAAACGCGTCGTGAAGGATGGTGCGCTGACGTTTGCGAGTAGTCTTCGATAGGGGTATTCTTCTAACCTTCTGGAAGCTTTTGCAAAAACTATACAGCTCTTTGATATAAGCCACAGAAAAACGATTTCTTAGCAATTCCAGGAGGGGAGCGATCTAGATATACAAATTGCTGGTCAGACAAACTCAAAGCAGGCTTTTTCGGCCGTGTGGCTTTTATTGCGCCGAAGCAATGGTGGTCCATGATCTCGCTAGCTACATGTAATAATGATCTGGAACCGTTGCACAGCAAGTAGATCTCGGCTATCCGGCACCGTAACGCGGGGGTAGATCCTAGCGAGCTGGAACCTGGTCCAACAACGGAAGCCAATAAGGCAGCCCCAAAAGGAATATTACACAGAAAAAATATGCCTAAGTTGTCTTTGGTTGGGATGACACAGTGGGTTTTTATTATGCACAGCCTGAATTCGAGAGATCTAACGTGGTATCAACGCTGTCATCTATTGGAGACTGGGGAATTTTGTTTAGATAGCCATTACTTCTCTGCGAAACAAGTTGGTTTGTTCTATCGCGCCACCGGCTTTGGCTTTAGGCAATGAGGCCAAGGCATTGAATACCGATATACTTTATTTATTCTCTAATGCATGAGTATTAGAGCAAAGATTGTACTGAAATCACGACTTTGATAACCTCTATTAACTGTAAATACATAAAAGTAGAGTGGTAACAGGGTAGCTGATTTAAATAGGGGCTCATAAGTACAGTGTAGAAGTTGGCCTAAACCGCTTGTTAGGCACATAGTGAGTCAGACGGCCCTTTAGAAAAATCAAGAGCCTCGTAAAATGAAAAGCTAAAAGATCGCAAGACACCGAGATGTGAGATTGTCGTCATCTCCAAAGCTTGGATGCATCACCCTTTTTTTAAACGGGCCAAGAAGAAGCTTAACTGGAACAAACTACTCCTGATCTGGCCTAAGTTCAGTGGAATGGTGGATCCGGAAATGCAGCTTTCCTATTACTAAGCGGTTGGTCTGTTTCCGTCAGATCTAAATCTCATCGGTCAAATTACGCCTAAAGCCCGAGCCCACCATTTGCAGATCGCTCTTTTTCCATCTCAGACCCCCTCTTCTGGGACTTGTCATGCTACAGAGAAGGAATAAGAACTCACTTGTGACAGAAGCAGTGAATAACAACTCCAGGCAATAATTGTCTATACTATTAACTATTAATAGGCAGACATATCCTTAATTGAGATAGACTTTATCTGGAATCTTAGTAACGCCGGCTAATTGTGGAGCAGACACGATTACGCGCTTGACGCGCTGGTCAACCAAGTCAGCCTGATGTGATTAGCGTACAGAGTAGTACATGCTAACGTCGGTGTGGTCACCGTGCCCAGAGGCCAGTATTTTGTGGGCAGCAATGAATCTCCGGCGAAATGGCTCCGTTGGGATGGAACAAAACCTGCAATCGCCTGTCATTTGATTCGTTCTGTTTGCCATCTGTTACACCCTTATCTCGTCTGTTTTTTTTTGTTTCTGCCTTCTTATTATTCTTTCTGAAACTTAATACATAACATGTCCGACCAGACAGACAAGATCGCTATGAGTTCAGTTCATACTCGCGCTCATGTCCAAGGCAAGGATGTCGAGGCTCAACATGATATCGACGATCCTTTGGGCCTTTCCGCACACATCAAGCTCGAATCCGACATGCCCAGAGCCAATGCCTCAAGCAAACGTCATCTAGGCCTTAAGAAGAATCACCCGCTCCAGGAGTTCTATGAAACGCAGAATCAGAGCATCCGGGCAATGCTCAAGTCGGTAGAGGAGCACGAGCAGGAGGTTACAGACGCTCACGGCGCCAACACACTCATGTATGGCATCTGCGTCAAAGGTTCTTTGGTGGCCAACATCATACTCTCGGGTCTCCAGCTGTATGGCGCTATCTCATCCAGCTCCCTATCGCTTTTCACTACCATGGCCGACTCTGTCTTCGACCCCATGTCCGGCGTCATGCTGTACATGGCACACCGGGCCGTCAACAAAGTCGATCCGACTAAATACCCCTCAGGCCGAGCCCGCATCTCGACCGCTGGCAATATCGTCTTCTCTTTCATCATGTTTTCCGTCTCGCTGGTCCTCATCGTCATGTCTGCTCGTGACCTCGCTGCCGGATCAGAGGAGGAGACTAACAAGTTTCATTTGCCCTCGGTCATTGCCGTCACTGTCGCCTTTGCTACCAAGCTGGGACTTTATTTCCTGTGTTGGACTGTGAAAGACATCTATAGTCAAGTTGACATCCTCTGGTGCGATCACCGAAACGATCTCTTTGTCAACGGCTTCGGTATTCTCACATCTGTCGGTGGCTCTAAACTGAAGTGGTGGATTGATCCGATGGGTGCCATCATCTTATCCGTTCTCATCGCTGGCCTCTGGCTCCATACTGCCTACGATGAGTTCCAACTAATGATCGGTGTCACTGCGGAAAAGGATCTCTTACAACTCATCACATATATCTGTTAGTGAGCCTCTCCAACGATTGATAGCATGAATGCTAACTATTCAGCTATGACGCACTCGCCGCTTATTCAACAGGTCGATACAGTCAGGGCCTACTATTCGGGCCCACGGCTCGTTGCAGAGGTCGACATAGTTATTGATCGCAATGAGCGAGTCGAAGTAGCACATGACGTGGCGGAGGATCTTCAGATTAAGCTAGAGAAGCTGCCCGTCATCGAACGTGCCTTTGTGCACATTGACTACGAAACTAGCCATAAGCCAGTAAGCTCATCACGTTATGCCTATACAAGTCCCCTTTTGCTAACGAGTGTAATTAGGAGCATTATCTGAAAAAGCTCATGTAACAGGAACTGCGTGACTTTATAAGAGTCTCAGTGTAGGAGTTTATAGTGAAAATAAAAATATAGATGCTCGCACTATAGAAGATGAACCATATTGATCATTCGGTAGTGCTTGCTTTTGAGATCTTAAAATAATGGGGAAAGCAAGGTTTCGAACCACGCATGGCAGGAATTTCTGCCCAAATCTATTCACCAAGGTAGCTTCCAACTCCAGTCTTTCCTGGTCGTTGTTAGTTTAGTGTTTGATGACCATCAGCCAGGAGTAGATGAGTTGGAATCTGGAGTTTCAGGTCAAAATTTAATGGTACACACCTGACAGGCGTCTGTTCGGTGCTTACATCTATACAATAGGTTCTCGTGGAAGGGCAGAGGAGTATGGAGGCTGGATCCCGCGTTACTTCGACATTTAGGCTAATTGTGGACAGCGGGGAGGATAGAAAACTTTATTTAAAAAGCATTGCCATACTGTATAGAACACGAGTGGAAATTGAAGCATTGACTATAAGCGGAGTCCGATGTGCAAGAACCCCCCAACTCCGTAATTTCCTTCCAGGTCACTCCTAATAGTGAAATTGGAGCACGGAGACTATACTCTATCCTTCCGCCCCTGGTATTGTCTCAAAAGTTGCTTCCCATAATCATTGCCATTTGGGGTTCTAACCAGAGTGTGAATATGAAAGGGAAGAGGCTCTTTATTGTTGAGAAAGACGCCTGAATGATGATCAAGCTCAACCATAATGACCGGAGAATGCACTTTGTAGTAAAAGGCGTCCCTGTCTCCAAATCCGCTAATCCAGCAGAACCACGTGTCATCCCAGTGGCTAACAATTTGTTCCAGGTGGGAGGCTAGTGCGTTCTCCGGGAGGTAGTTCAGACTTAGTTCGACCAATTTGCGGACGGCGTCTTGTTGAGGCTCGGAGAATGTTGTGACCCTGACACCCTCATATGGGACTATGCGATTATCCTGGAAAGCACCTCCGAGGTGTCGCTGATCTGCTCGGTGCCATCGTTCTGGTGGGTACTCTTCGCCACTCAGCTTCTTGTAGATCTGAACGTCTTTCTGAACCTCGGGATCAAGCAACTGCATAAGGCCAAGGGCAGTCTGTTCTTGGTCAACGAAAAGCTCAAGACCCTCATGAGGACCTGCGTCAATAATATTCGGCTCAGCGCCCATAAAGACAGGTGATACCACCATCTGCGTTCCGACCATGAAGCAATTCATGCAGAGGTGGTGGCCGAATATCTGCCAGCCCCATGGCTCTTCTGGAGAAGGTGTTCCGAAGATGACAAAGTTGTACGAGTTCTCGTTTAGAACCTTAGTGCCATTGACTACCTCGCCGAGAAATTGATTGACCTTCATACAGCCATGAGCCTTTTCATAGCCCTTTGCTGAGAGGCTTGATTGCATGAGACCATGTAAAGCTGCGATAAGATCCTTTGAGGCTTCTTCCAGTCGAACACCATGCTTGAAGACATAAATCTCGGGGTTCATCCAAAAGCGCCATTCTGGTGCATCGACCGGTCTGAGAAGTTTCTCTCTCTCTTCTTCTGATGCAACATTGATGGCGTTCTGGGCAGCCTTGACAGCATTTTTTGGCGCTCCGAAATTCTCGATTTTGTTTGCCAGACGGAACAGGTTGGGGATTACCTTTCCATCTGTTGTAATACCCTTATAAGTTTGGTCGTACCGTTCCTTCCAAGCCTTCATCCATCCGATCATGAATGGCTCAGAGCATCGATGGTTAGCCCACTGGTAAGTGTCGGACTCTGCCAATTGTATGCTTCTTGGGATATCCGCAGGCGGGATATAATTGCGGAATCCTGCATGAGAGCGAATTTGTGTCATGTTTTCGGTGTCGACACGAATCAATGGGGAAGAGGTCTGTGACGATTATGGCAACGAAGAAGCCTCACTATGGTATGCGCACGTGGATGACACAGATGGGGACTGAGGGAGTGAGTAAAACGAACTAATCATCACTCTTACTGTGGACGTTGTGTATTAAACAGGCTCATTATGAGCTCGCAGGAGCTCTCGTTCACTACAAGACCAAGGCCTGCCAATTTCTGATCAGCTCATAATTCTGAGCCTTCGGCAGCGGCCGGAACACAGATGGAAAGGGTCCTACTGTCCAGAATTGAGCAGTCGCCAAGCTCTCACGGCCATGTCGCGTTTTTTCTTCCGTTCCGAGGCAATCACTACGGCCGAGTTCTTGACACTTAAGCGAATAGGTGATTGTCCCCACGCACCAACTGAGACGCGCGGTCGGTAGCGCGTTACGGCTTGGGTGTGTCCACAACGCGTTGTTCCGAAATCCCGCCAATGCACCCCGCAGCCACGGAAGCGAAGGCAGCAGCGATGCCCGACGTCTGTTTGCCTTATGCATACCCTGTACTTGATAGAAATTTTATTAACATAAACTTCAGTCTTTGGGTCTTGTATTACTTTTTATAATTTATTTTACTGCAGTAACTATATAACTA
>JADBHU010000661.1:0-29931 GCA_017140155.1 Fusarium devonianum
GGGGGGCGGGGGGATCAAGAGGGTGAGGGTGCAGGATATCGAGGGCGAGTGGGACAAGAAGGAGAAGGATAGGGTTGTGGTTGTGTTTGGGCAAAAGTGACGATGGTCCGGCAGGGCTATGGTAACCGGGAAGTAGATTGAGCTTGATGCGATTATCTCAGCTGGTTATCTTGAAAGAGCGTGTTACCGTCCCCCGCGTAAGTCGAATGGTTCCACGGCGATAATCGACTGGTGCTGGGACGACGAAACTGTGGACAGCCTGAGAACATCTCAACGCCAATCTCGGCAGCCAAAAAGATCACATTGTCTACAGACTGAAGTGTGGTTTAGCTCGCCGCTTCCATCTTGCATCCTTGTCGCTCCTCTCTTAGTGATCGACATCATCTCAGCTCACAGACGCCAGCCGGTGCAGATCCGCCATTAGGGCCAGCCGCGAAGTACCTGTAAAACGCCTCGCTCACGGGAACCAGTCAAGTTCATTCAAAATATTCCGAAAGTTCCATTCTTAGAAATACATCATTTGGTGCCTAGAGGTGGTTATCTCTCCGTGGTGAGCCGGCTTCTGATTTAGACGTGACTGCACAGCCCCCAAAAGAAATTCCTCCGACCACCAGCTGAGGGAAAAGACGCCCGACACTCCTCGTGTTGGGAGGCCTGGAGCAATGACCACGACGTCGGATTTGAATCATTGGCTGTGGGCCAGTTGAGCTCCGGGTTGCGCATCTGCTTCAAATACGGCGCCCTTGACAATCAGACCTGCTCCGTAAGAAACGACGCTCTGAGCAGGTACCCGATCCGCATCGTGATGCCCCCCCTCTAGTGGGGCTTTCACAAGCCGGTTGAGAAGCCATTGTAGCCGTGGCTGGGTAGAGCATCAGGCGGCGCAGTGGAACAACGGTCTGCCATGTGAAAGCAGATCACGACAAGAGAAAACTCACCTCGTTCCGCAAGGCTCAGGAATATGCTACAAAGTTGAAGCTCGGGGCATACAATTTCGCTGTTGGTCTCGTGACTACGTCCGTTAAAGTCTCCTCCCCCGCAATCAGCTTGTCCCATTTCGCTCAGTGCAGCAAGGCATTTCACTTTAACAAGTCATGTGCTCCACAGAACGTTGACACCGCTCATCTTTCTAGAATCTCAGCTTACCGGTCGGATTGTCCCCCAAGTAATTAAGCCTGCTAGGCTGTGTCTCATTAACCTCTTTCACTCTGCTAGCTTCGTCATCTGCCTGTTTGCGCATAGCCAACGCTTGCGACTTGGAGAACTTGGAGTCAGCTAGAACGGTCCATAATTACTGGGCATCGGTCAATCGATACCAGCCAGGCTCAATCCCCGTCAGCCCCAGCTTAACTGTCAGTAAGCCGTGCAGGTGAGATACGTCACGGCCTGTACAGCACGAGCTGAGACAATCACCCGCGCATCAATCTCATCTCAGCTCTGATCATCTCCTCTTTTGCCTCTTACAACCTCTCGCCCGGTCAATCTCACTTGCATGCTCAATTTGCAGAAACGCGCTCTTTTGACAAAGCCGAGCCGCTGGTGCCTGTCTTCACCTCGTCGTCTTATTCTCGACGAGTCAAGCTCCCCCAGAAAGGCCCGGTGGAGCTTAGACGGGATAGTTCTACCCCAGTTCTTTGCCCCAGTTTTCGACCCCAGTCTCGCCCGTCAAACCCGCCCAAACTTAAGCGACAAGGCGAACCCTCCACTCTCTCTCTTTCTCCCGCTCGCTCGCTCGCTACTCAGCCCAGGCCCTCTCCCTGCCACTAAGAGACGACAACGTTAGCCGAAGCCGATCCTCCGACTGTGCTCTTCTTCCTTCCGCGGTGATCACTCGCCTCGTCTATCCTTCAGCATCGTCAACTTTGCTTTCTCAGCCTCCTGTGCTTCTAACACTGGAACCTCTGGGGTTGCCGCCAGCGCCGTCGCCGACATCGATAACCACCCATTGCCGCTGTCTTCCTCTTTGGTACTCTCGAACGTACGCCGCGCTCGCGACCCGACGACTCCAGCTTTACCGACGATTGACTACGAGGCTGCCGGACAACGCCCACCTCCGACAGCGACCCGTCCACCATACGATACCGCACTCACAAAGTCTTGCGCACGCTGTCTTCGGGCCGTCCTCCTCTACCGAGGGCCCAGAGTCTACGCCGTGGCCACGATGCTGTGGTCGAGCGCCGGCACTGACGCTGCGCGACCCATTGCGACTTGATGCGATCTTACCGAAGCTCCCTCCCCTTTGGCGAAAAGCACCCTAGCCTCTCTATGAGGGTCGATATGGTCTCGAGGACCTCGAGTGACGGCCCTCCCCCGGGTGGCGGGCGAAAATGGAATTCACTGAAGAAATCAGTTAGCAAGATTGGCCGCTTTCAAGAGCTTGGTAGGGTATGTTGCGCGTAGCGGTCAAGCCACCGAATGAAGGACCTCTGAGCGCATAGCTAACATGGTCTTATAACAGGCCAGAGTCAGCCAGCATACTTCTGAACCAAACACTTCCGACCTCGACCTTGGCTCCCCCGACTCCATTACCGGCAATCCCCTCGAACACCAAGAGTCCAACATTCGCCAACTTCAAGGCATCCTTCAGCGTATGCCACGCAACCTCTCCTCCCCCCACCAAGTCGATGCTGCCTACAACGACTTCACCAAAGTCAGGGAGCAGTGCGCCACCCTGTGTCGTCGCATCATCATAGATGAGCTGCGCCTCGCCCGAGACATCCGGTCCGGCAGTGAAGCTCGCACCCGTCGCGACTCATCCGTCGAACCGCCGCGCAGTCCCTCCCAGCTGTACGATACCCGGAGCTCGTTCAGCGGCAGGAGTCTGGCCGAGGTGGTGTCGGGGAGCGTCAGCAAGAGCATACACCAGAGCGATGCTTGGCTGTCGGCTGTGCGCGACTGGAAGAACTATCTTGAGACTCTAGCCGACGCCTGCCGAACGAGTCTTGCCGAGACCTACAGGAATAACGAACGCGAAGTGAAGCCGGAAATGGTCGAGCTCATGTTTACGAATAAAAAGTTCCGCAAGGAGGCCGTCGCGCGCATGCGCAACGCCAGCGTGACTCGGGTCATGTCGGCAGATCCCCAGTTCGTGCGTCTAGTCCTAGTCGTGCTTCTTCATTGAATGCTTGCTAACCTCTTCTGCAGTTCCCCAAGTACGAGATGCGATTTTACAATTACGATAAGATCAAGCAGGAATTGTTGGATATTCGCCAACTACTTCAGTCGGGCGAATCTGGTATTTCTCCCGAAAACGCGCTCAAAGAGGTCGCCATCTCGCCCCACGGTGACGCTATTCTCGAATTCTCGAATAACGGCCCCGAATCTGGCCCCAACACCCCAGCCCTCCGCTTCCGAGTGTCTTCATATATGCTCGCCGAGACATCGCCGATATTTGCCCGTATGTTTGCAGGCCATGCCAGCAGCCTGCACCTATACGACGACGACGATATTTCGGCTCAGCTACCGTCCCCTCCCACCAAGTACATCTGTAAGGATGGGACAGAAGTCAAGCTGTATCGCATGCCGCAGGTCGAGCTCAACCACTTAGATTCTCTGGAAATCTTGCTGCATGCAGCACACATGCACAACGAGATGGTCCCACGAGAGATCAGCTTTGAGCAGTTTGTTGCTATTGCTGAATGCTGCATGAGATACAAGAGCACATCACCTCTCGAGCTTGTTGTGGAGCACCGATGGATGCCCAAATGGATGCACAAGGGCGCCGATGATATGCCCGATGGGCTTCTGGTCATCAGCTATGCTTTCGGTCTGCGGCAGCTCTTTTCGCGAATGTCCAAGACGACCATCTTGAACTTGATTGATGAAGAGGAGCTACAAGCTAAGCCCTGGCCGCAAAAGATCAAGGACAAGATGTGGGCTGTCCGGAACGCAAAGATCGCCCAGCTCTATGACTGCTGTGCGAGTCTTATCCAAGAGTATCTCAGAGTACCGACGCACACTTCTCTTGAGCAATCCGAGGCGCTACCGTCGGAACCGCAAGCCACCTTCTCCTCAGGCCCCCTCCCATTTACCATGCTCACCAGCACACCGAGGTGTCCCAAAGGCAGCCATTGGTGTGATGCCACAAATCTCGGATGGTTGATGCTGGTATACAATGAGATGAGCCTGCTGCCTCAGATCATGCGGCCCAACGTATTATCCCACCTGCCAGAGTCACAACCACAGCCCAAAAGCCTCTCTCAGATCGTCGATGCACTGAGAAGGGTGCCGGCGCCACCGACACCTATACACCGGGGCGTTTGTGATCCAGGCCCAGCCTTCCGTTCGGCCGTTAATGACATTTACAACAGCGTCTTGGGCCTGACGCTCTTTGACATTAGTGGCAAGAGTCATGGCTGGGCGCTATCGAAGCACAAGGAGAGAGAGCCCCAGACGCAGCTAAATAGAGGTCTCAATCGTATGGTAGAAAATGATCCAGGCTACAGTGTTGCGACGGAGTTCCCCGAGATTATCCGGCTTCAAGTTATGCGCGAACTGGATGAGCTGGATGATCTGTATGCAACGGCGAGGATCAACCGAGCTTACTACGAGACTTACCAGAAGCACGAACTGTACTTGATGAGGAACATTCTACGCAAAGATCGAAGACGATCTGCCCCGAGACAACACATACCGATAACGATCAACAACAACGAAGAAAAGGTCCTTAAGGCGGAATCCGAAGTTTTGAAGGCGACACCCGCCGACATAGCGGATGGCTTCACTCTCAGAAGTGAGGAGGACGACGATGGGGATTACACGGATTCAGACAACGAGAGTTTGTACTCTTCGCTATCCCCGTCTACTCAACAAACAGTTGCCAGGAGTTTATCTTTCAGGGGATCAGGGGGGCCAGATCTTTGGAGCTCAGCGGATCCTGTCGCGATTCGTATAGGCAGCCCAACACAGACACCGCGGCCCCGGACCGGGACGCCCACATCAAGATCCACGGGCATTGGATCGCCGAGCACGCCGCGTCAGCTACCGTTTGAACCACCACCACCACCACCACTTGCTGTAGCCTCACCCACCAAAGTGACTACTGATGTAAGGGAAGACGTTGAAGAGTCGCCGATGACGGTGGAAGAGGCGCACCGGATCCTCTGGCCGGATGATGCTGTGGAAGCCACAACGTCTCCTCCACCGCAACCGCCTCCCGGCGTCGAAGGCATACGCGAAAAGTTCCGAGTGGGCGATCCCGCTTTCACGGAGAGCCTCGAGGAGAAGACCCTGGTTCCGACCGGGGACAAGCTGCTACGCAGTGAACACGACCGCCAGGTCGGTCTCTTGAAGGGGACCGGGTCGTCTGACGGGGGCGGTTCACGGCGGGGAGCAAGCATGAGCAAATGAGTATGCCGAGCAGAACATTGTTTGTTGAACGAAGTATTATGATGCAAGAGAAATGGGATATATGGGTTGCGACATTGGATATATAGTATGCGCGTGTGTGGCTTTAGCATGGGGCGCTGATACCTTTTGGCGCAAGGAGTTGGGCTTTACGAGATGATTTGGACCAAGCATGGGGACTGAGCGGCGTTGGATTACATTTACTTGTTTGATTGGAAGTGGCTTACATACCTGAAGTGTCTTTAGCAATCATATCGTGTGGGCTGTCCACCAGATGGAGGCAAACAATGCTCATCGCCAATTACAATACTCACACACTATTAATGACAATGCTCACCACCAATTGCAATACTTTTTACCAAGCCAGCTATTCTTGACCTGCTTTATCCACCTTCTTCAACACGTCGAATTCCAACTCGGCCACCAGACATAGTTACAACAAAGGAGGTTAAAAATGCACTTCCCAGAGAGAACCGCAGAGGAATTCTATGTTCCTTTATTAGAAGACGACGGTTTTTTTCCGTACCTCGACTACAGCACTTTGCATCGACAGCGTGGTTTTGCTTTTGTCGACTCCTTCGCGTTCATCTTAAACTCTGTTAGTAGGTAAGCTCACGGTCGGCTTAATGACCCTCTGTTTGTCCGCTGGACTGATACTGAAGAACCCCACGCCCAATCCCAACTTGACTTGTCTCCTTCGAGTCCCAATCTTTGCGATAAGCATCACTCTTGATCGTCGTGTCGCCTCCTACGAGGGGTTTCCGAGGAGGCGGCAGGTCGCGCGGACGTTCGCGCAGACGTCGACGCAGCTCCTCGACAAGAGCCCATCAGGACAACAACCAGGCGGGGCCTTCACGCGGATCCCATCGCGTATCGTTTCGAGGATGCCAGTCGATGCGTTCACAGCCAGTTCCTGCGCCTGAACCGCCTCTGGCTTGTCCCACCTGGATCTTCTCCAGCGGATCAAACACCCAGTAGGAACGGCTCAAGCAAGCAGGCTCCGCTTGAGTCAGTCCCGCTAACCCAACTGCTAGTGTGGCATGCGACCGCTGCTGGTTTGGCAACGACTATGTTCTGTTCCAGACGTATATTGAGAGCTACGGAAGCAGCGGCCAGGCAATCGGCGTTGGCACTACTGTGATTCCTGTTAAGACTCTCCGAGTCGGAGAGTAACGAAATGGTCCTCAGAAACGTGCTGCATACGCCCAACATAAGGTGCAATATCCCCGACTTGCCCATGTTTGACAATTACCATCTCAACATGCGCTGTAGTACCGGAGAGGGCACCATAACCACTCGTCAGGCTGGCAACTAGTCTATTCTCTCTTCGATATCAAGTGTTGACTCCAGTCATATCTAACTTGGTTGTCTTTCCAGAAAGCTTCTGCGACTAATAAAGTCTCCCTTAACGACTGACGACTACAGAATTTCAACAAAGTAGGGAATGGGCCTACGAGTTGGGGAAAAAGAAGTCATTGAGCAGAAACGTCTAGTAGGGCTATCATATTAATCAAGACAATCACGAATGGTACAACATGCGGAATAGAAAGAGTCTATTGTATATCTATGGTTAGTCCATCTAGTCTAGTCAACTCTTCTTCCGATCATTTCGTCAACCTATCAATCTGTCCATGTCAATCTGCCCATAAGGACATCACAACGAAGAAGTTCAAAGAAGGAGATCTGTGTGTGTCTGCGTTTGTGTGTTTGGTTTTGTATGCAAAGCTCACAAGGTGACTTGCTTACTGGTTGTGCTTGTCGTTGCAGTCCTCGCAAAGCTTGCCACCAGGAAAGCTGACGACGTTCTTGCACTTGCAGTAGCAGTTGCAGACGGGCTGGGCCATGTCGACCGGGGCCGGGGCGGCGGCGGCCTTGGCGGCGGTGGCGCCGACGGAGATGATGGTGGTGTGAGTGCACATCTTGAGGTGTTTGGTGGTTGGGTTGATGAGTGTGTGTGTAGACTGTAGAGTGCTGAGTGTTCTAGATGTAGTTGATGTAGTAGTTGCTGTATTTGATGAGAGTGGATGTTGAGGTTGGGTTCAGTCCGGGTCCAATGCTGGCTTTTATAGACAAGATTTTGCAAAGCTGTGGTGAATTAACGAACCTTTGTTCGTTCATTGAGTTGGTGTTCTTGACTTGAGTTCCAATATCAACCTCGAGAACACTGGGTCTCTATCTCAATGCGCTAGAACGTCACTGGGTAAGTGCAGAGGCTGTTCGGAAACAGGCCGTGATCAGGACATTGTTCTTTCATGCCGCAACACTCGGTTTATCCGCGGCACCTGTATTGTGTTCCTTTTTGAAGGACTGAAAAAGCTAAACCAGTGCCCTGTTCCTGATTCATGTCCGCTTGGACAGCAATTGAAACTGCCTCGTAACCAGATTCATGGGCGGATCAGATAAGTGTTAGCCAAGTAAAGGCAGGCGAATAAGTGATTTACTATTCTTCTAGTCGATACCTCACAGCTGAGAATTTACTTGATCATACAAATTTCCAAAGGCACTCGGAAATGTCAAGGGGTAGTACTCCCTGGATTGGGTGGAGAGTACAATCCCCAACTCATGTGGCTTTTATGGCATCGATTTCGCTATGGTTCCCCCTGTCGGACAGCTTTGGCATACCTTACGATAATTTACACGAGTCGTAGATCACATAATAGCCTGACATAGAAATACTTGACGTCGCATGAGAGACATGTTGTATGTTAAAGTTTCAACTAGAGCAGTTCAGCCCTGGCGCCTCTGTCCACCTGGCTTTTAATAAGTCTGCGACACGTGCTATCGTAGATCGGCGGCAGTTCGGGACCCCTGAACCTAAACCATCACCCTGACGCCTATCCCAATAGCCTGGTTAGTGCCTGTTTATCAGGTTTGATGGTCGTTCTGGGGTTCCAGCGGCTGAGTTTGCGATGGCTGTATCACGGCATTCCGAAGAGTGGGATGGTTGGGTTTGGCCACTTGATGGACCGCCTCGGTGAAAGATCTAGCTTGATTTCTGCAGTCTACGCTATTCTAGATGCACGAGAGTTGAGCACAACTAGACCAGGCTCGGGAATGTCTCAAAACCAATGCAGTTAAACGCTCCCCTCGAGGTTATAGTGGCGTCCCAATGGGCGCCCTCATTCCTAACACTGTGCACTATCCGCTGACTTATCCTTGTACTAGGCGATTTGCAGTCTCGATCGCGTTTTGATTTATGAAGAGATATGCTCAGATCCTGCGGAGGGCTGGAGTTGGAGCGCCGAGGATTATGGAGTGGATTGTAAGTCGATTGAGCCTTTCTTACAAGTTATAAGGATAACCTTGGAACTTTCTTTTTCTTCGCTATCGCTGTTATTTTTCCTCGCTCTCTCGCTCTCTCTCTCATACATCCTCCCCTCAACTACCTCAACTTGCCCAAGATGATATCTTTCTGGACCTTTGGGGCTCTATATCTGGGCAGTCTCCTCTGCGGTGATGCTGCCGCCATTGTCCTTCCCAGCTCGACAACACCAAAGGTGAACGTCACCAACCCGCTCTCCAAAAATAAGTTTTTGAGTCTCAGAGCTTCTGCACCCCTTGGTGATGCCATCGATCGTAGCAAATGGGCCGTGACTTGCGATAGCCAACACCCGGATAATGTGTGCAAGCTGGCAATCGACGGCGACAGGGACACGTTCTGGCACACCGCCTACGGCGAGGGCGATCCCGAGCCTCCTCACACTTACACGGTCGATCTGAAGAGCGTGCAGAATGTCAACGGAATCTCTGTGCTCCCTCGCCAAGACGGCGGTACCCACGGCTGGATAGCGCGGCACGACGTCTTCCTCAGCACGAATGGCAAGACTTGGGGATCTGCCGTGGCGACGGGGACTTGGTACGCCGACGACACGGAAAAGTATTCCAACTTTGAGACGAAGCGTGCGCGATACGTGCGTCTGGTGGCTATCACCGAAGTCGACGGCAATCCGTGGATCAGCATCGCGGAGCTCAACATCTACAGAGCTGCCTCGTACAGCGCGCCGAAGCCCGGAATCGGTCAATGGGGCCCTACTCTTGACTTTCCGATTGTTCCTGTATCAGGCGCCGTAGATCCTGTGACTGGAAAGGTCATCGTCTGGTCCTCATGGGCGCCTGATACCATGGACGGCTCCCCTGGCGGTTTGACCTTGACCTCTATCTGGGACCCAGCCACGGGCATCATCACGGAACGAGACGTTACGAGCTCCAACCACGACATGTTCTGCCCAGGCATCTCGATGGACGGCAATGGCCAGATCGTGGTGACTGGCGGCAACAACGCTGAGCGCACGAGTCTCTACGATCCCGTTGCCAACTCCTGGCTCCCGGGCCCTGATATGAATGTTGCGCGTGGCTATCAGTCTTCGGCCACCACCTCTGACGGCCGTGTGTTTACCATTGGTGGTTCGTGGAGCGGCGGCGAATTTGAAAAGAATGGCGAGCTATACGATCCGCAGACCAAGTCGTGGAAGATGCTGCCCAAGGCCCTTGTCAAGCCGATGCTCACGGCGGATCAGCAGGGACTCTTCCGCTCTGATAACCACGCCTGGCTGTTCGGATGGAAGAAGGGCGCTGTTTTCCAGGCCGGGCCCAGCACCGCGATGAACTGGTACTACACTACCAATGCTGGATTTGTCAAAGCAGCGGGCAAACGGCAATCGAGCCGTCTAGTTGATCCAGATGCCATGTGCGGCAACGCCGTCATGTACGATGCAGTCCACGGCAAGATCCTCACCTTTGGTGGCTCTCCCAACTACCAGGACACGGATTCCTCGACCAACGCCCACATCATCACCATCGGAGAGCCGGGCACCAAAGCCCAAGTCGCCTTTGCCAGCGAGGGCCTGTGGCATCCCCGCATCTTCCACACGTCCGTGGTGCTCCCAGACGGCACGGTCTTCATCGCCGGCGGCCAAGCATACGGCATCCCGTTTTCGGACTCGACACCGCAGCTCACACCAGAGCTCTACGACCCTGCCGCGGACGAGTTCTACGAGCAGCAGCCCAACTCGATCGTCCGGGTCTACCACAGCATCTCGATACTGCTGCCGGACGGGAGGGTGCTGAACGGTGGAGGCGGCCTCTGCAGGGACTGCACGACGAACCATTTCGACGCTCAGATCTTTACGCCTGATTACTTGTACACCAAGGATGGAAAGCTCGCAACGCGTCCCAAGATAGCCTCGGTCTCGGCCGACACCGTCAAGGTCGGGGGCTCCATCACCGTCAAGGCAAATGGCGCGGTGAAGACGGCTTCGCTGGTGCGGTACGGAACGTCGACGCATGGAGTCAACACTGACCAGCGTCGCATACCCTTGGTGCTGAAGAGCGCAGGGAAGAATACGTACACGTTCAAGGTGCCGAGTGACTCGGGGATTGCTCTACCAGGATATTGGATGTTGTTTGTGATGAATGCGGCTGGCGTGCCAAGTGTGTCGTCAACCATCAAAGTGACTCTATAAAGTAGAAAAGTTGAATCAAGGAAATACCATATTTGTATACCAATAATAGCCTTCTCCTCATCTCGACAATGTATAAGATCATCGATATGACCCTCCGAGCAACTGCAAGTAGCTGCGATAGGAAACTCATAGTCGCGCATGACTTGATGATCGGCATTGGTACATAGCCTCGGTGCGGTGATGGACCGAGAAGCGAGCCACTCAACACCATGGTTTTCCTTGATGCGCGATGCAATAATATGATCATTGGCGGAATAACTCGAAAACAAGCAGATGCATCTGAAAGAGCGGAGCCATGTCGGCATAAAGTCAAAGACGACGTTGCTAAATGAGGCAGTAGTAGATGTATAAAAGGTTCAGGAAACCACCCGCTTAATGACAGCTGTGTCACTCATCGCTATTACGGCTGCTGATATTTGATTATCGCCCAAGATGAAGTTTCCCTCGCCATTCCTCTACGCTATCAACATCCTTGGGGCACTTCATGCTGCTTTTGCGGAGAAACCTCCGTTCTTTGTTCTGACCGGAGACTCAACTGTTGCCATCAACGGAGGCTGGGGCAATGGCTTCCTGGGCTATCTCAGCGATCCCGCAGCTGGAGTCAACAGCGGCAAAAGCGGAGCGACGACTGCGTCTTTCCGGGCCGAGGGCCTCTGGGATGCTGCGATTGAAAACGTTGTGAGCAACGCAGGAGATCGCGAGCCCATCTTGACGATCCAGTTTGGACACAACGACCAGAAGACTTTGAGCCTGGAAGAATACTCCTCTAATCTGGAGGTCATGGTCCGCGAAGTCAAGGAAGCTGGAGGGACGCCGGTGAGTTTCTGTCCTGTGCGACGAGGTATTCAGCGTGTTACTTAACGAGGGGTAGATTATCATCAGCTCTCTCACGCGTCGCACGTTTGATGGAGATCACGTCAACGAGAACCTTAACGAGTGGCGAGATGCCGCCATCGCCGTTGCGGCAGACCTCGACATACAGTGGCTCGATCTTAACACGGCCAGCACCGACTATGTCAACGCGATTGGAGAAGAGAATGCTTCGTTCTATGACCTGGCGGAGGGGGATCGTACGCATCTGAACCCCGCTGGGGAGATTATATTTGGTCGAATGGTTGCCGATTTGCTGCTGGAGAAGCGCGCTGATCTGGAAGAGTACATTGTTCCGAACGAGGAGTTGAGCAGGAAATTGAGAGATGGAGAGTTTGCAACTGGCGAGGAATGAAGCAGTTGAGGGCGTCTTGGCTATTAATATGATATCTAAGAGCCGTTACTTCGTTGACTTGGCCTTATTCGAAGTACGCCACACTAACAATGATTGCCACCTGTAGTAGACCATGTAGAGGTGTATACAAACTGGTAGGCTCGATATGAGTTTGGAAGGTTAGGCGTGATTTTATATCAGTAGGTTTGCAACTAAAAGGGACATTCTCAAGCAAATCAACACCAATCAATGCATCATGTGCTTTGCTGAGCCGTGTTTGCGATGTTTGATGAACGAAGCGGACTCGACAGCTGCTGCCAGCCGGCAACAATGCGTAGGTTGTGCTTGCCACTCAACAATAGGTAGGCAAACAGACATGAGGGTTTTCACTTTGTAGGTTTTTCAAACCCATTTGCATCTCATCATTCATCAAGTCTCATCTCTACATCTCAGGCTCTAATTGACAGCGTCAAAATACCCAATATCTTCATCTCGCGCGCTATAATCACCAGACCTGCTCAGGTTATCTCTCTGAACACCCCAGAATGTCATATCAGTACAAACACTTGAATCCTGATCAGATCTTGTATCCAGAGCAGATCTTGAATCCAGATCAGACCCTGTGCCCAAACTGGGTCTTCTCGAGCCACTCCAACGTCCAGTACGTCTTTGCCTCGCTTTTTACTGCCTACACCAAAGAAGCCCGAAGTTGATATTCCTTTTCAGCTGTGTCAAGGATGCAGCGTGGTTTGAAGAAAACTACATACCATTCGAGTCGACCGCCATCCCGTTGTTTGGAGACACGATGCCAGTCATTGGAGTCGGGACTGTGAACCTTCGCACAAAGATATCAATACCAGGCTCGACACAAGAAAGCGAGGGCCTTCTTGTTCTAAAGAACGTCGCCTACGTGCCCGAAATCAGATGCAACATTATCGGGGGGCACATTACAAAGGACTCTACCCTCGCCTTCGAGAACATCAACACCGCCACCATCAGGAACAAGATGGGCCAAGTAGAAGGCCACCTCAAGGCCATCGACAACGTCCCCCTTCCGCAGCTGGAGATCGCCGGCGCCCCAGAGAACTGCCAGCTGGGCCCCTCCGTCCTCGCTCCCGGGGACCTCTACTTGCTGGACGTGTTCTGGCCGGCCGACGAGGCACAGAGGTACCACGACGCTTTTATCCGAACGTTGACCGTCCGGGAGAAGAAGTGGTCGGACAAACACGACGGCGGGCTGTACGCCACTTTTGTCGACGGCGGCCTTGACAAGAACAACTACAAGCACCAGCTCGTCATGTGCAGCACCATCCGGCGCACGATAAGGGTGCACGGCGAGGAGTCGGATGACGAGCAGACGGTGTACGAGTACGAGGATGAGACTAGCGAGGATGAGGCGGAGGGCAAAGCTGAGGGAGATGTTGAAGCTGAGGAGGAATAGGATGTTTCCTGAGTGTACTTTGAGGGGCTCTATGATTAGAAAGTCAACTCAAAAAAGGCAACAGTGCTTGACGAGTACTTAGTTGAACTAGCAAGGCAATGCATGCGGACGTGAGAGTGTTCTGGAGTCAAGATTATTATTTAAGTAATATTTGCTATTTCATTTCGCGTACCCGAAACCGGCATTCTGAACTACAACAATGGTGTCCGTCTACAACGACGTATCCAAATGTAGTTCGACATCAGTATCAATACTCCCCAACTGCATTCATTACCTCCTCTTTAGGCCGTCTCAACCACGGATAACCCTCCCTTATTCATCAACACATCCCTTCTCTCTAAACTAGTTGGTACCAGTCTCGGCCTCAATCTGAGCCTTGCGCGCGGCGTTGAGAGCCTTGAGCTTGGCGGTACCAAAGCCCAGGACGCCACCCTCCTGGTTGTCACCCAGCCAGGGCTTCTTGGAGTCGCTCAGCATACTGCCGGTGACAAAGTAGACGAGCTGGCCGATGATGATGAGGACGAAGGCGATCGGGTACAGGAAGTGGATGGTGTAGCCAAAGACGTGGATGCCGATGATGACGCCCCAGAAGTTGGCAGTCAGCAGCGAGATGTTGAGGAAGGCCGCGCTGCCCATGCGCAGCATGACAGGCACAAGCGCGTAGAACAGGTTCAGGCACAGCGTGTAACCGATGATCCAGCCGACAACCTTGCCGTTCCAGGTCGCGTTGTCGAAGGAGTCGCGGTCAAAGATGGCCGCCTGCACGCCGTTGATGCACATGCCGAAGAGGCCCAGGAAGGACAGGACGTGGTAGAGGTGAGCCTTGGAGACGAGCCACTCCTCAAAGACGTTGGTGGTGCCGTAGAGGGTGGCGCCGAGCAGAGCAAACAGGTCGCCCTTGACCATGTCGGTGCCGTCGCCGCCGTTGGTGCCGGTGATGTGGTCGCTGCCAATCAGGAGACCCATGCCGCCGCAGCAGACGAGGATGCCGATGACCTGGAAGACCTTGTAGCGGACCTTGAGGAGGAAGAAGGAGATGACGACGACGCAGACGATGGCCCAGAAGTTGATGAGCTGGGCAGAGAGCACGTTGGTGTAGCGGTAGGCCAGGACGGTGAAGTAGTTGCCCTCGACATCGAGGAAGGCCATGATGAAGTACTTCCAGCCATCCTTCCAGGCAACGCGGAGCCACTCGCGGGGGCCCTCCTTGAACAGGAAGACGGGGGTGTAGATGAGGAACAGGAGGATGTAGTTGAACACGGTCTGGAAGGCCGGGATGTTGGTTCCGGCATTGGCAAGGAAGCTGGTGAAGGTGTTGGTGCCCGTGATGCACAGCGCGAGGACCTGGCCGAGGGCGAGGATGACCCAGAAGTCGACGGTCGTGAGGTAGCTGTACCAGTGGACGGACTTGACCTCGAGGGTGTGCATGCCCTGGCTAACGGCGACATCCTCGCTGTTGTCTTCGCCTGCAGCGCCGACAGCAGGCACTGGGTCGGCGGTCGGGGCGTAGAAGCCCTTGGTGTCGTCAACGTTGTTGTCGGCGGTCGGGGCATAGAAGCCCTTGGTGTCGTTAACGTTGCTGGCAGACATGATGACGGATCTTAAGGTGATGCCGATGTGTCTGGTGTGCAATCGATGCTGCGAGTGCGAGAGATGGTGTCTACAGATTCCCGTTAGCTCTCGTCCACTTGGGCAAAGTTTTTGTCACAGAGAACGAGCAGCGCCAGATGTCGCAACGTACCTAGAACAGTCCTGTCGCAAAGATGAAGATCAATCTTTGGATGATGATCAATGTACGAAACTATATCACCCAACGTTGGTTAAACCGATGTTTGGTATGTCTGGCAAAGTGTGGTGAAGTCTTTCTTCGTCTCCTAGGTCTGCAGCAAGCGCAAAGACTCAAAGTCGCTCGCTGGTGATTTATCGGCCGGTGCGGCACATGCGACGATGTGCCCGCGCGTGGTAGTTGAAGAACAGAGCCGAACTGGCGAATGTCCACATGGGCTGGAGGGTGGAGGTGAGGGAAGAAACCGAGATGGACGTTCAGGCGCGCAGGGAGGGGTTCGAGAAGTGCGCCGACTGCAACTCTTTAATAAAGCTTCGTCCGGTGGATAAAGCTTTGGGGGGGCGATTGATCGGCAAACAAGAACTGTTCGGAGGCACCGTTAGAGGCGACGATCTCTTTTGTGGTGAGCAGAGCAAGAAGACGAGAAGAAGGGGAGGGCGAGGGACGGCGACTGGCTGGGAGCAACATCTTTGTACCGCGGGAATGGTCGACTTTGACTCTCCATCATCTGCTCCTGTCTCTCAATTTTTTTTCTTCTTGAGCCTCGACCAAGCCGAAAATAGTCAAGGCCGGGAGATCTAGCTGTTTATCTGATCTTGGATTGGCCGAGGTGTGCACCGGGATCCACGGCATTCGGGAGCCAAGAACTGGCTCTAAGCCGCAAGTAGGTAAAGGCCCTAGGAGTTGGCGGGCTGCCCTGCCAGTCTAGCGGGCCCAGGAAGGGTTTGCCGCACCCAGTGGCGTTCTTTACAGCGGGCTTCACGGCAGGGCCGTGCAGGGTCAGAGCTCCCATGGCCCCGCCCGCTGGAGGGGACCGCTGCAACAGTGGAGGGGGAATTTACAGTGCTCACAGATGTCTTGGGGGGTTGAGACATGTGGGACCTGTCGTTCGTGCATGTGAAGGAGAGTTGTACAGGGGGGGAAAAGTGTCGAACTGAAAAAACCGACGGAATATCAATGACACAACTGTCTGCACCCAAAGCTTTGGGCTAGCAGAGTCACTTCGGAATGGGCTGCAGCGATCTCAGCTCAAGTTTGGATGCCGCAGGTGGCGTTTTGAGCTGGTGGCGGCTACGGCGCAATCAGAGGAGGGAAGTCTGGGCTGTTGCTGGTTTGAGGGATGAGGTGATGAAGTGATGAAAGGTGGGTAGCCACGTGGGGGTTGGGAAACAACTGGGCCGGAAACGAGCACAGATGTTCACGCCATGTCGAATGATGGTCTTTTCCTTGGTCATCTTGTGGAATTTGTACATAGTAAACTGAGTTGACTGGGTTTGCGTCTGGTCGAAGGCGATTCGACCCTGCAAACCTGGACGGCATGGCGGGTTGATGTAGACTATGATCCAGCCACGGGTCAATTGAGCAAGAAGCTCAATGCATAAAACGTCTTTGCAGCAAGAGCCAGGCTTCACACAGCATTCACTACTCCCAGTCCAAGAACAGTGTCGCCAAACCCTAGCCTCAAGCGCAAATTTCCAATCTGAGTTGGTTTGCTTTGACCAGACGGGGAACCGATTCCCGCGGCGAGAGGTGCGACGAGGGGATGACCAGTGCCCCGGTCCCATCAGGCGCTGAATTGGTGATCAGGTAGTTGCCTGCTTGCTGATCGAATCGATGTTTTCGCGGCTCAAGCCGGTAGACTATTGCGTGGTTGATACTGGCAGGCGCCCTAGGTCAATCGCTTCATGATCCCGAGAGAGCATGCGACATGGCCGACCGCACCGTGCGTGCTATCCATACATTGGTGTCTGTTGCGGTATCTGCCCGCGATGAATTTTTCCCTGGCATATATTAGCGAAACCCGCATACCCTGTACCGGAAAGAACTGTGACTAGAACATACGACATGCAATCGTCATCCGGCCTTCAGTGGGCGAGGTTGTGGTACTCCCAGGTAGCTCGCGGTCTGGCAGAGCCGAAACCTCGCAGAGGAAAAGCTCACTGCAGTCTTTCTCGCTGCGTATAGAGAGTTTCTGCGATGTAATCGTCACTTTCCCGGTCCCTAAAAAGCCACTTGTCAATATTTAGCCCAAATTGTGATTTGGGTCAAGGCATCAAGTGCGTGACAGTTTGTTACAACGTAAGTAAGCCGCTTACCAGATTGCGTTGGAGGCTGGGCTGCTGGAACAGGAATACTAGGCATTTCGTTATTCTGGCTCGGCAGAGAGTTGAAGTAGATGTATGTCGCGAGATCCGGGCCTGTTCCTCATTTAGGACTGTTTTACTCGGTGGTTGATAATTGAGTCGGACAAGGACACACTGATGCTCCGAGGCCCGAGTTGCTGACAGCGGATGATTACTTGTTGAAAGGGTGAATTATTCTCGTTGTAGATGAGTCTGCGTGCCAAAATGCATACACGCAAGACTCTAACAAAAAAGCTAGGAAAGAGAGTAGGCGACGACAAGTCTTTTTATAAGTCAACGGGCCAAACAACAAGAGACTCGGCGTCAGAGCCGCAAGAGACAATCCCGGCGTTGGGAGGCACGGGCGGCCGAGAGTGGGGCGTCTTTCTCGTCTCGTATTTCGTACCGACACGATCAAGATCCACAGGACAAAAGGTTGGCCTATCAGTGATGACTTTCGCACTATGATGCCCGAATTGGGTAAGTAGCTGTTTTGGACTTTGAACTGATACAGGTAGGGCTGTCCTATGAGATGGAAGTGCGAGATACGACTGGGGGTTTCATCGACGGAGTGTTCTGTTTTGTTGCTTGATGAAGTTGGAACTGACAAACTGTCTGCCAAGACGTCCAGAGACCAGCGTCCTACTGATACCTTCGAGTAACTGCTACAAGTTCAGCTCCCGCTATTCTTCCTCCAAGCTGCTGTTGCGGAGATCTACGCCACTATGGGACCCAAGTCATGTACATACATACCCATGGGCCACTTGTTGATCTCATGGATTAACATTTTAGGCCTTGCCATTGACTGTGCTGGGAGTGCGAAAACATACCTATCCATCCTCGCGACTTCTCCCCACTCTCCCGATGCTCTACCCTCGGAAGATAGGCCTGACCCTATGCCGTCCACTTCAGTTGCCTTATAGAGCATGTCAACGCAGGCTTCGACTGCGGTGCTCCAGGAGAGCTGCGTCTTGTTTATCAATCCCATGACTCCCATGACGCCCCCCAAGGTCACCTGAAGCTATCCAAATGCTCAAGGGCAGCCATCGTTGGCCCAGCACATGCGCGTCCTAATGCCCCAGGCAGCAGCTCCGCTGATATGCGATGCACGTCCCTCATGACCAGAAATGCCCCTTGCGGGGAGAGAACGCGAAGCTCCAATTGGCTCTTGTCGTTACATAAGGCTCTCAGACCGGGGGACCCTGCATCCAATCACATCGCACTACCTTGTCTGGCCCTCAGGGTCCCCATTTTCACGTCATCCTTACAGTGGCTTATGGGCCTTATCTCTCTTATCCCCCAGTCGAGCCGAGCTCGGCCGCTTCACTCTTCCCTTCCTATTAGTCTTTGTGCCAACGCGACGAGTTATCTCTGAAACCAGTCGTACCTCTATTTCACAACCACACTCGTACTTCGGGACAGCATGATTCTTAGGCGCAGCGCCATCGCCGCCGGCTCAGCGCTCGCCGCTGTGGCTCGCGCCGCTCAGCCGGGAGCCGTCCAGCCGGTTCCAGGTCCCATGAGAGACCTCACCTGGGGCCAGATCAACTTCATACACACAACTGACACCCACGGGTGGCTTGGTGGACATCTCCAAGAGTACAGGACCTTCAAGCTACTGCTTTCAACGGATGGCTGACCATGTTAGACCTCAGTATTCGGCCGACTGGGGAGACTACATCTCCTTCACCAAGCACATGCGCAAGCAAGCCGACGACCAAGGCACCGACCTCTTAGTCATCGATACTGGGGACCGTATCGAAGGCAACGGCCTGTACGATGCCTCTACCCCAAAGGGCCTTTTCCAGTACGATATCTACGCGGAAGCGGACGTCGACCTTCTCTGTACCGGCAACCACGAGCTCTACAAGGCTTACTCTGCCGATAAAGAGCACAACACCACTGTCCCCAACTTCAAGGACAGATACCTTGCCTCCAACCTCGATTACATCAACTTTGAGACGGGTGATCAGGTACCTCAAGCTCAAAGGTACCGCAAGTTCAAGACAAAAAACCAGGGCTTCGAGATTGTCAGCTTTGGCTTCCTATTTGATTTCACCGGCAATGCCAATAATACTGTTGTCCAACCTGTGGCGCAAACTATCAAAGAAGAATGGTTTCAGAAGGCTATCCGTGAGAAGCCCGATCTCTTTGTGGTTATCGGCCATGTCGGTCTTCGCATGGAGGAGTTCAAGACCATATTTACCGCCATCCGCGAACAAAATTGGCACACTCCCATTGCCTTCTTCGGAGGCCACGCTCATGTCCGGGATGCCGTCAAGTACGACTCTAATGCCTATGCCATTGCCAGCGGTAGATATCTTGAGACAATTGGATGGATGTCTATCGACGGTATCGAGAAGGGCAAGACGAAAGAGATCGAGACCACCGCCTCAGCCACCTTTACTCGTCGCTACATCGACAACAATCTCTACGGTCTGCACTATCACACTGGTCTGAATGACACTACTTTCCCCACCAAGAACGGACAGCGTGTCAGCGAGACGATCAGGCGTGCTCGCAAAGCGCTCGACCTCGACTACAAGTATGGGTGTGCCCCAAAGACATTGTGGATGAGCCGCGCCAAGTACCCCAGCGAAGACAGCATCTTCTCGTGGATCACCGACCAAGTCTTTCCTGACATCCTCAAACGCAAGGATCGTAAGGACAAGTCGAGACTGGCCATCATGAACACAGGTGGCATTCGCTTCGACATCTTCAAGGGGGGGTTCACCCGCGACAGCACCTACAACGTGAGTCCCTTCACTAGTGGCTTCCGATACATCCCAGATGTGCCATACGAGGCCGCCTCCAAGGTCATTGAGCTCCTGAACAATGCCGGGAAGATCTTCGCAGAGCACGGTGCCGACACCAGGTTTTTGGCCATTCCCGAGCAAATGTTCCCTGCTCCAGCTGCCGTCGCACAGGCTGAAAAGAATGACGAGGACGAGGAGAGGCGTCTGGAGCTTCGAAGCTTCAGTGACAAGCCCGACCTTATTGCTGGCTACACCACCCAGGACGACATCGGCACCGACGGCGACGACACGGTCCACGAGCCTGTCAAGTTCTATAATCAGCCTAACTGTGTCCAGGCGGAGATTGGCTTCCCGAAGGATGGCAAGCCAGAGATGGTAGACCTTGTGTTCCTTGACTTTATCCAGCCGTGGATTATTCCTGCACTCAGGTTCGCTGGAGTCGTGTATAGCGACGCCGATGTCGAGAAGTACATCGAGGGCAGCTGGACATATCACATGTCGCAGTGGATTTATAACAACTGGCAGGGTGATTGCTGAATAGCGCAAATAGATGGGATGTTTAGACATTGTGTTACAAGGCGTTTTTGGGAATTAGCAGAACAAGGATAGCATGAGCACAGCGCTATTAATACACAGATCGTATTTATTTGTTCCATGTCTTTCCAGTGAACATGTTATACATTCAAATGCCAAAGATGGATGCCTCGGCGCTTGTTGCAGGTTATAGACAAGAATCTGTCTGTCTGAACACTACGACGATGGAGTAAAGTAGCGGTGCACTGTGATGAATTGCTAACGCTGCAGATGCTACCTATTTAAGAGGCTCCCCGGCCTTGTATGTACGATCTAGCATGCCAGTTAAAGCAGCAGAAGAAGGATTGTAACTCATGCAAGCATGAAAAGCCATGTACCAAAAGACGATACCAACAGCCAGTTCCTAGCAATTGGCGCACGAATGACAAAGAACGTGACAGGCCTGCTTAGTTGAATCCAGAGATGTCATCGCGGTGCAAACACCGATGGCATCTAGTTCGGGGGGAACTTGAAGCCAGGAGGAACGCAGTAGGGGCTCGCGCTGGCGTCGTAGAAGACGCAGCAGGTCTTGGGAGGGCAGACACCGGCAAACTGAGAGAACAAACAGTGTTAATAGATTTGAACGTTTTCAGATTAAGAATCAAGTTATACTTGCCTCCCACTGGCGAGACACGTTGCAGACCTGCCAGCCCTTGGCGTCGGAAGTGCACGAGTAAGTGCCGGGGTTGCAGCCCTTGCGATTTGCGAGGGCGGGAGAAGCTGCGGCGAGGGCGGCAACGGCGATGGCAGTGACCTTCATGTTGTTGTCTTTTGGAAAGTGAAAGAAGCGAGTGAGGTGTTGTTTTCTTTGAGTGAGAGGCTTTTGCTTGCTTGAGTTGTGAGTGATGATGAGAAAGATCGAGGTTTGGGAGGGAGAATGATAGGCTTATATAGTTATATTGTAGTGATATCTTGCTGTTGACTTCAGCAGCCTGGTTACTATTATTACACTCACGGTAGTTTTATTTTGACATGCCGTGATGGACTTGGTGGAATGACTTACAATACGAGCTGACAGGTCGAGATGGTGTGTAGGCGTCACCATCGCTCGGCAGTCAGCGTCGTGTCTTTCCAATGAGAATTCCGCACTGTAGAATCATCTAGTGCTGACACCAACGGGCTCACCATGCCGAATCCGCGTTGCGATCTACTCAAAGGCCAAGAACGGGAGATGGCCGCGTCTAGACGGAGAGAGGAAATGCGTGGCGCTTGGGGGGGAGGGAAGTTGTCATGAGCTCAGAGTGGTAGTTGTCATCTCGTATTCAGGCTTGACCATGACATGTGCCGATTCTCACGTCAAACGAGCTTATGCACAAGAGAAGTATTGGAGCTATGTCATGCCTCGTCTAATTTCGAGGTTTAAATAGTAACGTTACGCAAAGGGGGTACACAGTAGGGGAAGAGCTTACAAGACCAGGCACGCCACTTACACGGCATCTCCAGCCCTATAAAGAAATCTGTCAAACAGTATCACGCACTGAATTTCCAACTCCGTGGCTTTGGCAGGCTCGTGTAGTGGCTAGGTTGGTAGCATATCATCCGTACAATTGAGCAAAAATCCCAACATCACCAGAGCCCTCAAGTTTTCTCCAAATTGGAAACCAGCGTCTAGCGCCTCGCGGCACTTGAGATCCTAAAAATAACTAAAGCATCACACCCATTAGCTTTTGTGCCGGGCGATACCCCGCAAAACGACCACACCACCCGCCATCAAGGGCGACAAATGCCTATTCGTTCGTTGACATGTCAGCCGCTTCGTGTTTGGACGCCCCCGAGGGTCCAATTTGCCCGGAGGCTGACTGCGAGAGTCGGGGATTTGGGACTTACAGGGTCGTTATTGACGGGAGCCTGCATCGTGTCTTTGAAGCTTCTCGTCTGTCTCGGGGATCCGATCGGGACATTGAAGGATTTCAGGCCGTGAACCTGGGGCTATGTCACTCCATGGCTACTTATTCGTTCCGTATTATGATGCTTCTTTTTTTACCGGAGTCATTGCTTCATCTTGAGTACGTTACTTGATTCTGTGATAGATGCAAGCTGGGGATGCTGTACGCACAGTCCGGATCTCGTCCTTTCGGGTCATCGACCACAGAAACTCGTCATGTTCTTCCATCTTGTAAGTCATCGTCTACCGGCTACACCCTCCTCCCTAAACTGGTTTCGGGTACAGATTGACAGCGAGCACTAGAATGAACGGACTCTTTCCCGTCCTTGTGGCTTCTACCGTCCCTGTCAGCTCCGCAACGCCGTGGCGTCAAGCCGGCCTCTGCTCCGCCCTCCGACGGATGCGGAGACGCCGGAGCCCTCTCGCTTGTTTTCCCTCCCGGCCGAGGCTGGGGACAACGCCGCTGAGAGCGTGGCTGCTCATGTTTTGCTTATTCTCCGTCCAGCCTGCCACTGTAACCTCATCGGTTGCATCACAGCTGAATTCGGCGGTGTAACCAGCAAAAACATCACGAGTAACCATCCAATGGCTTCGGTGGATATCAAAGTAAAAGCTCGTTTCATTTACAGCCAATTAACCAATTCACTACCCTATTGGTTCCCGGTTGGCCGAATCTGATGATTGGCTCCAAACAGGGTATTCCATCTCCTTTTCCTTCTTCTAGATGCCCTCCCATCTCCTGTTGATCTGCTTTCTCCGGACCTATAGCAAGAAAAGTTAGCCAAAATATCGCAAGAGCCTGAGTGAGAAATCGGGGATGCTTACCATTGGCGACAAGAACATCACACCGCCCAGCAGGGCCACCACAGTCATCATCAGCGTCACCTTGTTGAACCCGTTTCCAAGAATGTCAAACACACCGCTTGGCGCAACGCGGGTTCCAAACACATCAATGCCGTACGCCACCACCAAGCTGGTGCTCTCCACGATGGCAGGCGCTGCGAGAATGTCCTTGACGCCCAGGACAGTTCGCTGGTGAGAGACGATGGTTCGGGGGTCAATCTCAATGCTGGGCGCGTACTTGATGAGGCCTTCGGCTTCCTTCTCCGCTGGGGTAGAGTCCCGGCCGATAGGACGGCGCGGGTCCAGAATTTGACGAGACAGACCGACGATGGAGTTGGTCTGGGGAAGATAAGCCAGAACCTGACGGTTGGTGATGCCCTGTCGGGTCTGAGTCACCGCCAGAGCTTTGAGCGGCTGGGAGATTACATAGGCCTGCTCCTCAACCCAAGGCAGAGGGGGTCCAGTCGGTGTGTCGACAGGTTTCAGCGAGGAAAAGTTGACAGCATCACCTAGAGGACCACGGTCGTCAGGTGAGGATGACTCATATAGATCAGTGATAATAATCTGGTATCCCTTGATGGATCTCTTGGAGCCATCGCTGAGAGTGTGCTGCCCAAAGAAGCTGCACGCGTACCAGTTCTCCGCCATAGTGCAGGAGATGGGCTTGGTCGAGTCAACACCGGCATAGGTCTGGGAGGCCAAAACCTGGCCCGAGACGGTGTCAACCAGCTGAATCGACAGAGAGGATTCAATCTTGTTGATGGCGGCGACCACGATCGTGTTGGGGTTGAGGTACTTGTAGCTCACCCGGCGATCAGCTAGAACACGGCCAATGGAGGCAACAGGGTCATGGGAATCATGCTGGGCAATATCAACGATAGTTTGGCCAGTAGGCAGTTGCAGCTGCCAGATCTCCTCCTCAGACACCTTGTTGTTGTCCTCAACAAACTTGAGGCCCTTGAGGGCTTCGCCCTCGCCTCGGATGACAATGGTCTGGTCAGGGGTCCAGCCAGCAGCGATAGGTCCAGCCTCTCCGCTGACGCCGACTGGAAGCAGCCACTTGCCGGAGGCGCTGTCGACCACGACAGTGCTAGACACAGAAGGTAGCGATCCAGGAGGCATCACTTCGACGACGTCGCCAGTGTCGCTCTTGATGGCGACATACTCGCCCTTGGCACCACGTAGAGTGACAACGCCTTCGTCCTTGGCATAGATACCCTTGACATCGAGGGTCTCGCCGGGGAGCTGGGGAAGCACAGACTTGGACCAAACAACTTGGCCACTGTGCTCGGTGCTGAGACCGTACATGCGACCGCGTCGAGTGGCGAGAACAATGAGCTTGTTGAATCCAAAGGTATCTCGGTGAAGACCCTCCTTCTTGCTCACGGGCGCACCACCAAAGACGCCGGTAGTAAAGCGCTGAGGGAGCGACGCCAAGTATTCGGGAAGGTATTGGAGATCGTCGATATGACGAGTAACGCGGTGGATGTAAGCCTGAAGAGGGTTCCTGTGGGCTTCCTCCTCCAGGACCTTGGCGAGGTTCTCGCTTCCGGGAACATCGGCCCAGACCGCGGCAACGGCAGCAGTCAGACCCTCAGGGCGCTTCCAGTCAATCTCACCGTTGCGCACCATAACCCAGTCGTCGTCCTTGGTGACGGCAGCAGCTCGGATGGCGAATCCCTCGCCACCGGGCTTCTTGATTACCTCGGCGACAGCGTGGATCGCTTCAATCTCTCCAGCGGGCTTGATAGGCCAGCGGGCGAGAACAGCATGCGACTCGGAGGAGATGATCAGGGCCTCATCGTCGGTGATGCGGGCAAAGTAGACGTTGGCTCCCTGAGAGCTGGTTGAGAAGGCGCCCGGTCCAGAAAGGTGAGGCAGCTCGAAGGCCTTGGTGACCTGGCCGCTCTTCAGATCGGTGTGGTATACCTCAGCCTTGTTGCCAGTCTTTGTTCGTGTGTGTACGAGGAAGTGCGGTTGTGACTGGAGGAGGTGGGGCGCGTGAATCTGGACAGAGACGGCGTCGGTGGGCAGCTTGAGCTCCTGAGTCGACTTGCTACCGAGAACATTGACCCTGAGCTTGGATAGGCTGCTGTCAGCCCACGCAAGGATAGGAGCCGCCGAGTTGCCGCCAACGAACATGACATCCTTGGGTCCGTGAACGTCGCCCTTGGTACCAATAGACAGGTCGTCCAGACGCGTTCCTGACACAGTATCGAGCGCAGTGACCCTAAGACTGTAAGAGGCAGGCGAGCCATGAAGGCTGACAACAAAGATCTTGGAAATGTCGGTCGAGACCTGCAGGGGAACGTTGCTGGTCACCTCGCGGAACTCCCAGACAACGTGACCAAGAGCGCCATGGATGCGTCGCAGAACAGTAGTGCCGTCCTCCTCGAACAAGACCAGGACATCCTTCCTCGAGCTCTCGGTCAGCTCCATAATCTCCAGGTCCTTGACCTCGCCCTTGAACTCGTTGTGCCAGACGTTGCGGCCCGTCAACGCATCCCACGCCTGGACGCGCGCACCGTACGCCGCGGCGACCCAGTGCTCGCCCTCTGCGGCACGCAAGAAGCCGCCGCCGTTGGTGATACCATCGGCGATCTGCTGGCGCCAGACGAGCGCGCCGTTGCTGGGGTTCACGGCGCCGAGGATGCCGACGTCGCTGAGGGTGTAGAGCAGGCTCGCCTTGTCCTGCTTTCGCGGCCGGTGGAAGAAGGTGGTTTCGACTTGGGGGACGCCGACCAGCGCGTGGTGGAAATCGATTTGGCCGACCTCATCCTGGAAGACGGCTGCGCCTAGCGACGACAGCCCCAGGAGGAGCAATGGCTGGAGTGAGAGCCGCATTTTGATGTAGTCGTGGGCGTTGTGCGGCTTCACGCTTGAGAGCTTCAAGAGCTTGGTTGATGCATCATGACGGCAACCTGTTACGTTGTTCCATGTTTAGTCATCGGCGCCGGGGTGATGTCAGTGCAGGGTAGCCCAGTTGCTGCTGGCGCCTTTCGACCATTTGACTCCTGAAGAGAATGCGAACGCCCAGAACAAATCGCATGTGGTTGACGTGTTCTCAGCATGCTAACGTTAGATCTGGGAGCTATAGAACGACTTTGAATCGGATGAATGGAGCTGCGCAAATGAAGTTGCGAGGTGTCTGGTAGGTGTCTGTAGATACTTATTTCTTTAGCCCACCGGTCACCGAGCAATTACAGCAGCACCTGACTTTATCTATTCATTCACGGTCCCCAACCTCAAAAGATGAAACCATGCGCACTAAGAAATCGCAAGAAAGCCCGTCCAAGGGTCATGATACGTCTTTACCCTCTAGATCTATAGTACCTCCTGCACTGTAGATGGGGGTGTCATGCGACGCCTCCACGCGGATGTGACAACGATCCCGTGCCGCTAGCCCCCAACCATCGTGTCTTTCACGACAACACCCTGACATAGACCTATAGGTCTAGATTTAAGGCGATAGCATAGCTACCAAATCAAAAGAAAAACTCAAGTTTGAGATGCGTTCCTATATCTAATTTCACGCTTGCTCAGATGAGCTCGTGTATGGGACATGTGATTCGATATTGATCGAGGCGCCTTCTTCCAGGTCCATGGGCATTCGAATAAAATAACGAAACCCCCTGCAACGCGGGTTGTAGGACGTAGCAGTTATGATTCTTTTTGGATTACCAGAGCTCCAAATCCCACACATAAGATACCATGGAGGCGAGTTCTACTTCTTCGCTCCTTGACTCCCACTTACACGAAACAGCAGCTCTTCTCCAGATCCCTCATTCCATCCTGGACCAAAACCCCGATCCCCGGACTCACCCTCTCCGCCAGCGGTCTCCTCGCCCTCGCCGATCTCCGTACCATCTCTCGCCGTACCGCCCTCACCGGAGGCGCTACCTGGGTTGATGCCTTGGTCCTTGCGCCAGGCCTGCACTACCAGCAAGCATGCGACGAGTTGGAGCGCGAGGCCCCAGTCGGCCTGTTGGCACTTCCCGCAGAAGCCCTCGACGGGATACGATACACAGTGAAGAACACTATGACGGCGTCTTACCTCAAAGAACTCTGCAAACAGGGCGTTGAGGGGGCCGAGAGCGTGGTGACGTTGGATGTTAGATTGGAAATGCCTTGGAATATGACAGAGACGTTCAAAAAGCTACTCAAGAATAGGAGAAGAGTAGCAGATGAAGAGGATAGCGACCATGATGACTGGCTGTCCCTCGCAGACGTCGACTGGTTCAGCCATCTCCTGTACATCATCAGCCCCCTCCTCACCGTCTCATCGATAACCTTCATGGTCATCCTCCAAGACTGGTGGGGCCTCGCCATCGTCCTCACCCTCATGGTCTCCCGCATCCTGAACATCTGGGCCATCAAGAACCGCTCGAATCCTCCCATAAACAGCCCCAGCGACTACCGCCTCACAGAATACCTCGTCGACCTCGGCGACGGCCATGTCGTGCGTCTTCGCGGCCCCGACACAGATCTCCAGGCCCTTGTCACGCACGCCTGGCTACGCGCGCAGTCTAGACTCGACGGGTATCTTGAGGCAGCGGCAAAGTTGCTGGTGTACATGTCTGCTGCGCTGGGAGGGAATATGACGCAAGCAGGGTCAATCGTGCTTGTCGGATTGCTACTCGGGAGCGCTGCGTTGCTGGGACTGAGTAATGCCCATGCGAGGGGGTTCCGGATGAACGGACGCTATGCAAGACGCGAGACAGAGAAGGAAATGAGCCGACGAGCAAGCCGCGGTACAAGTCGAGGGAGTAGTCCCGTGGTGAGGGATATAGAGGGAGCTCAACTTGGACTTGGTCTAGCCATGTCGTCGTGATGACATCGCGTCTGGTGCAGTCAGTGCTAATGGGAACAAAGATTACATGCTGTTACGCCCTGGCACTCATCGTCCGTGAATTCATATAGAGCTACGCATTGTCAGCTCCTGCGGTAATAGTACTTTACAAACTCCGATCCCGTAAACCCTATGCGGCACAAGTAACAACTAAACTAATCAAGATGTTCCTTCAGAGATTCAACATCATCTATTCCGCTACGTTTCTCCACGATCTATAGAGCAACTCACGCAGCGCTGCCAAATCGTAAACTAGGCTTCTTCTGAAGGCCGTTCGCTCTTTACCTCCGTAGGAGGCTCTGGGGCCTCTGCTGTCTCAGCCAAGGGAGCCTCTGCCGGAAGGGCCTCTGGCAGCGGAATTTCTGTTGTGGGAACCTCAGGTGCGGCCTCCTCGAGCTTGGTTTCCTCCACAGTATCTACTGGAGTAGGTTCTTCAATGGGCCCCGCTGGAGGTTCGGACGGAATCAAGGCCGGCTCAGGCGCAGGCTCAGGGACAGGCTCAGACATAGGCTCGGGTGCAGGCTCAGGTGCTGATTCGAGTGCAGGCTCAGGTACAGGCTCAGGTGCCGGCTCAGGTGCTGATTCGAGTGCAGGCTCAGGTGCAGGCTCAGGTGCCGATTCGAGTGCAGGCTCAGGTACAGGCTCAGGTGCCGGTTCAGGGGCTGATTCAAGTGCCGGTTCAGGGGCTGCTTCAGAGACCGGCTCTGCAGCTGCTTCACTGACGGGCTCAGCAGCAGGCTCTTGGACTGGAATTGGTGCCACGCTCTCCTTCTGTTCGGACTGACGGTCAAGCTCCCCTAGCAACCCGCCGAGCAGATCAGGCTCCTCTGAGGGGGCAAGGGCCTCCTCCTTGATCTCATCCTTTGGGGGCGATTCTGGCTTCACCTCCTCCATATTCGAATCCTGGATGGTGGTCTCAGCTGGTGGTTCCGGAGGAGGCTCCTCAACGACGGTAGGAGCGGTTGCGGGGACATCTGTGGTCTCCGACTGTGGGGCGTTGACAGATGCCGAGTCGTCCGGCTTGATGCTGTCCTCTGTCAGGCCGGTATCATTCTGCACCAAAGGCGGCCTGCCTGAGAGAGCGTCCTCGCCAGGCTGAATTTCTGTGGTTGGCTTTGTGTCACTTCCCAGAGCCGATGGGTTAGTCTCCTCAGCGCCCGGTGTAGTCGCAATGTTACCAACTTGCTCCGGCGGAGGCGGCAGCAATGCCTCGCTTGCAGTGGGCTCCATTGTAGGAACATCGCGATCAGTCGCAGCCTCGGGGGCCTCCCCTACGATCGTAGAAGGTGGTTCAGCCACGGTCGAACCAGTAATCTCTGCGGCCTCGGCTACAGGCGGTACCTCTGGGAGTTTGCCAGCGTTGAAGGGGGCGTCTATCGCCGCTTTAACAAGCTTCTCCTCCTGAGTCATGGGGATTGGTGCATCGTTCTGCTCAAAGGGAGCGTTGGCTGCGGCCTGCAGTAGTTTCTCCTCGGTCAACTCGTGTGTAGGCGAAGGCATCATGACATTCTTCAAGGGGCTGCCCTCAACCTTTGATCCCCCAGGCGTGAGATTCAGTGGGGGCGGCGCTAAGCTGGAAGGGTTTGGATGCACAGGTTGTGCTTCCGGGACATCGTCCTGCATCTCAACATCAGGTTGTTCGGTTGCGAGAGAAGCCGGGGCG
>JADBHU010000662.1:0-27294 GCA_017140155.1 Fusarium devonianum
CCTCTAAGCTGGTCCGGCCCCGCAATATCGAACGGCAACAGCACCAATACTAGGAAATTCACTTGACTACTAGACTAGTAGTTGTACAGTAATACAAACGCAGAGAAGAAGAATCACTTATAGCTTACAGCCTGGTACGCCAGCTCCAGCACGGGCTGGTAGTAGATTGCAGCAATCTCCTCCTTTGTCCAGTCGTGTCGGACCTGGTTCGATGCGACAGCCTCCCGGAGAATCTGTCTCTTCCTCTCAGCCCGCTGCTTCTCGACCGCCTCGTTCGTTCCGGCCGGTGGAGGAGGCGGCTGCGATGGCCGACCGGCGTAGTCGACAACGGTGGACATAGCTCGCATCTGGGACCGCAGTATCCCTGCGGAAGCGAAGGATAGGAGGCGACCACTCGTCATCGGTCGGAGAGCCCTCAGGCCTAGAGAGACTCTGGGCGTCATAGTGAGAGAGTAAGAGAGGGGGCGTAGGATGGAGAAGAAGAAGAACAATAAGAGAATACACGAAATGAGAAACGGAGAGGGAAAAAAAGAAGGGAAGAGGAAGAGATTGGTCTATGAATCGAAAACAAGAGTTCAGGGCTGCTATTGTCGAGTAATCACGCGGCAGCAAGCCGAGTAGATTGAACTGGCCTGAGAGCAGAGGAACCAACGCCGCAGCAACATGCACAACACCACAATAGATCCCATCCCGAGGCTTGACCCGTTGCTAAGCTGTAGAAGCAAGCTATGCCCCCACGCTGACAAGGGGCTCTCTGGGGCGACGTCGTTCCAAAGTTGAGAACCAGGGGACCTTTAGCCTACCAAGGCTGGCTTCCGTGCCTGTTATTGGTACTAAGCGAGCCTGAGGAGAGACCCTTGATGGCAATCCGGCATTGCTCGTTGGTTATGTCGTGGTTGGCTGTGGGGTTTGCAACGGCGCCTCTGAGTGACCCCGGAAGATGCCCGTCCAGGCGCAGTAGAATGTTCGGGAATAGCTGCCCATGCCCGGCTAAAACTGTGGCCAAGAGGAGGTGCTTGTCAGAGGATGTCAAGTTCGCGGGGTTGCGCCACGATCGGCCCATTTGTTGTAGCCCTTAGCTGAAGCCGGTCCGTATGCATATCTGATAATGATGTGAAGCAACTAGTAGTACTTACCCAAAGGTACACTGAAGGCTTGGAATAAGTCCTTCTATACTCCCAGTAACCGAGCGAGTGTGGTTCGTATTGGGTACATTCTCATGTCTAAGATGCTATATCGCGCTACCGTAGGAACTCGAGAGAACTGTCAAATGTGTTAATAGTAACCGCTAGTGTTCATCTAGTATTCAGCATTCGATCGCGAGAGACATCCACTAAGGAACCCCCAGATATCAAAATCATGGCTGTATTTCATGGTCACGTTATCTCTCAAAAAAAAAAAAAAAACCAGCCCTCCAGGACGCCATGCTCTCCCGCCAGTATTAGAACCCATAGTCTCTCTCCTTGATGATCCATTAGGAAGCCAACCATGCAGTGTGTTTGAGGTCGCCAGGCGCATCTCTGAGATGCCGTACATCGCATCCGTTGTCGCATGGAGATATCACATCCCCCTTGGACGAAGGATCTCACTATTCAGGCTTCCGAGACTCACTTGCATGTCGCAATGTTAGGGATACGCGGGCTCAGCATACCGTCTCCCCGCAGGACTTGTCCCACGCTCTTCGGGCGGCATACGCTTATCCCATCTCTTTCTTTCATTTCGTGAATCCCAGGCAGGATAGTCCCGTCGCCGATCTGCATCGGCATGGCTGCTAGGTCGCCGCTCCGCCTCCGGTCGGCGAAGATACCGTTCACGTCGCTCGTCCTCCCTTTCGCGCTCGCGCTCCATATCGCGCTGTCGACCTCTTTCTCGATCTCGCTGGCGCTCTCGTTCGCGGTCCCGCTCCCGGTCATCTCGCACCCTCCTTGGCCTGTGGGCCTCTCCATCGCTGGAGTTCCCATCGGATGAGCCTTCAGAGAGATCAGAGTAGCTCCGGCTCAATCGGGACGGTGGGATTCTGTCTCGACTTCGGCGCGCACGCGCCGAATCAGGGTTATAAGAGTTGGGCCTCGGTGTGGTTCGACTTCCATTCGGCAGAATGTTGTTGACCTTCTCAGTCAACTTCTCTCTCAAGCTGGGACTAGGCACTGGTCGTCGTCGAGGAGGAGGATCATCAGGTCTCACACCGGCGCGATGAGGACGGAACGACGTAGGGGGGCTGTCTGCCGCAGGCGATGCTTGGGCAGTCGTGGGAGAATATCGTCGAGCTGTCGGAGAAGGCGGGCTTGGGTCAGGTCTTCGCCTCGCGCGAGGTGGAACAGAGTCTTCTTCGTCGGCTGAATCTGATGAGTAATGTCTAGGCTGGCTGTGTCGGCGCGGCGCCGGAGGCCGTTTGCCATTCGGGTCGAGATAGGTTCCCCCGTGCGGAACTGGAGGCGGATCTGTGTGCTGTGGTACTTTGTAGTCGGAGAAGCTTCGTCGCCTGGCGTGCTCATCAAAGCGGCTGTTGCGTCTTTCCGGTGACGGTCTCCCTGGCCGCGTTCCGGCGTGTCTTCCCGGCACATGATTGTACAATGGTCGCTCGTAGGCGGGTTCAGCTGGTCTTGCACGATTTCCGGAAAATGCGTTGCCCCGGACATGCGAGTAGGCGAACTTGGGCTCTGGGCCCTCTCCAGGACTGGATCCAGCGCCAGGAGCTTCTCTGGGCGGTTCCTTTTCCCGGGCGTTGGCTTCTTTCCTCAGCTTGTCGGCGCATGACTTGTGCCAACGATCGACCTCGAAATCAGGCTGAGCCGGGAAAACGTGCTTGGGGAGTTCGGGCGGAAACTTCTGTCCAGTTTCGGGATGCTGTAGGTACCAATTCTTGACAGCAAATTGTAAGAAAGGGACATGCTCTTCGGGCCCCAGCAAAATCTCGAGCGATTCCCATCTTGAAAAGCCTCGAGGGGTAAGAGCGGGGATTGAAGGTGGTTCGAAGTCGTCGTCGGTGGGCTGAAGAGTGTGTTGGCAACCAGTAACCTGCCAGATGTAGGATATGGATTCATGTGGCATCTCGAAAAGAGCTGTATCTCGTTAGTAAAGAGGCGCGTCGCGACGAGGCAGAGTTGAGTTATACGCACAGTCATAGTCGCCACCTACAGACTTGTAGAAAGCGGCGAGCTTTTTGGGTGTGAGATGTGTGACACCCTTGTCACCAATCTCTAGAACCTGGAGACACGGTTAGCAGTGCGCTCTACGGAAAATGCAGGCTCTGCATCTGACTACATATCATAGAACAGAGTGGGCGCGTACAATGTGACGGCCGATGGCTCGTAATAGCGCATCGAGGAGCTTGGACGGACTCTTGTCCTTCTCATACATGTAGGTGTACTCAATAACCGGCGGCGGCGGGGTTGCTGAGGCCCCCGGCGGGGTTTCGGTCTCAGAAGGGGTCGCCATGAGGAAGCGTGGGGGAAACAGATCAAGTCGGCTGGCGAGGAAGACAAAGAGACGATGAGAATAAGAGCACTGTTTGTGCTTGCAAGGACGTTGCCCGTCGCGCGCTCACATCAAGGGCGAATGGCGGGGAAACGCAGGAGTGAGGCAATCGGCGGTCAGCGGACGATGATCGTGATAGCAACTGGGCCGTGAGCAGGCGTGGAACCGACGTCGATCAAGATGGCGCATTCGAAAAGAGAAGTTGGAACGACGTCTGAAAGACAGATGAAGCGTAGCAGCAACTTCTTATTAAAAGACTGCAGACCCAGGGCGCGCTCGCAGGGGAAGAATCCGCAACAGATCCTCGGGAGGGAGGCGTAGTCTATAACTTGTAAGGCAGTGAAAGCAACAAGGCAAGGTACCTAGGCTCGGGCCCGGGCCGTTGGGAGCTGATGACAAGGCAACGCAAGGCAGGAGGGTACTAGAAATACCCACCGCGGGCAGGCAACCAAGGAAAGCTTGGCGGGGGGGCCTGGGCGGAAAGTACAGGAGAGCACGGGGAAGCCCAAAGACAACAGTACAGCAGAGAAAAAGTATGGAGAGGCCCCGGGCCTTCCAGGTTGATTGACATTCGCGTGGGGTCAAGGCTCAGGAGGGCGTGGATAAGGATGATGTAAGATGCATTGTATGGCTGCTGTGCCTGAAAGAGATCGGGTACAATCCGATGAAAGGACGTTGAATGGATGGACAGCTGACAAAGAGGGCATTCATTGCTATTGATACCTGACCTACCTACCTCTCCACGGCCACCTGACCACTTTTGCTTTGTAACGGCAGTCAGTACCCGTCCTGCACGCTGATCAAGGAACTTGAACTTAGAGAAGGCCGTTCGGAATCACTCGCAGTCCGAGAAAAGTCCTCACTTTTCACCTTCACAGGGAACAAGGCACCAGAGGCTGTGCTGTGCCGTGCGATTACGGCATCCTCGCCCTTTGATCCTCTTTTGCTGCGCTCACTGCCGGGCCGCTCAATGGTCTGACACGTGCAGCACCGCTGTAGGCCCCGTTGCTTGGTGGTTGTCTAGGATGGCCCCGCGCTGGCGCCAACCCCCGCTAGCGGATACCTTGAGAGAACAAAACATGGAATAGCAGACGAGGACAGCAACGTGTTGGCGAAGGCTTCGCACAGCGTCTAGGCCTAGTTCTAGTGTCAACTACGTACGGCTGTGTAAGGGAGCCGTCCGCAGCACAGCTCTTGTAATGGAAAAGCATCGAACTAATTCTGGAATTCACCGAACGGTTGCCTCTTGAACTCAGCCTCACCATGTTGCGCAGCAATTGACAAGCACAGACTCCCATTGCAAGCACCAGGTGTACAGAGTTACCAGATGGCATGGTATAAAAAAAAAACGCCTGATCATCTCTGCTGATTCTTCCTTCCCAAGAGCCAATTTTGCGACGCAGCAGCAACTCGGTAAAGTCGGGTCTTTTAGGACTGATGAACTGATCAGCGTCTGTCGAGATGGGGCATCTTTAATAAAAGCAGGCGCTGATGTCATTACCATTGCTTAGTTAAGGGCATGGGGCTTCTACCTCATGCAAGACAGGCACCGGCAGCTAAAATGCTTGCCCGACAGGGCCATGAGATAGGTGTAGGGTAAGTCAGCTCCGCTCGGTCAAAGCTAGTTCAAAAGAGGCAAGGCCTGTCCCTAAGCGAATCTCCATCCCGCATGTTGGCCTTTTTGAAGTTTCGCGATAGCATCACCGAAGCGTTGCGACGTCCTTTGTCCCATTCATCTACGCTCCTTCGGCCGAGTCTCTTTGTCTCACTTTGTGCTGGACTTGACGTCAGCTTATTTCCCCATCTTCATACCCCCCCGCTCTTTGTCGCCAGACACCACAGACCATCATCATGGACGCCCTCAAATCCACGCTCCAGCCCATCACCCATAACCTCCCCGCACCCATTCGCGACCTAGGCGTCTCCATCCTCGGCGAAACCTGCTACAGCTCTCTCCTCCTCGATATCAACGTCCAAGACGCCGACTGCATCAAGCTCGGCATCTCCAAGGGACTTGGCATCGGCATCATCGCCGCCTCCTCCATCGTCAAGGTCCCTCAGATCCTCAAGCTTGTCAACTCAAAATCTGCCGAGGGCGTCTCCTTCCTCTCCTACGTCCTCGAGACAGCCGCCTATATAATCTCCCTCGCCTACAATGTTCGAAACGGCTTCCCTTTCAGCACCTTTGGCGAGACCGCCTTGATTGTCGGACAGAATGTCATCATCTCGGTGTTGGTGCTCAACTACAGCGGTCGCGCTAGTATCGCTGCTGTCTTTGTCGCCGTGCTTGCAGGTAGTGTCGCTGCTCTCTTCGCTGAGAACGTTGTCGACATGAAAACCTTGAGCTACCTCCAGGCTGGTGCCGGTGTTCTGGGTGTTGCAAGCAAGCTGCCCCAGATCCTCACTATCTTCCAGCAGGGTGGTACCGGCCAACTTAGCGCCTTCGCTGTAAGTCAAAACTCCCAGCTCGTCGCAAGTCTTCAGGGTACTAATATCTGCGCAGGTCTTCAACTACCTCGGCGGCTCCTTGTCGCGCATCTTCACCACTCTGCAGGAGGTCGACGACAAGCTCATCCTCTACGGTTTCGTTTCCGGCTTCATCCTCAACGCGATCCTCGCTCTCCAGATGATCTTTTACTGGAACGCTCCCTCCGAGAAGGCCAAGGGCAAGCGCAAGGCGCTTCCCGTCGAGGCCAAGCCTGCCGCGACCCTATCAGCATCCTCGACGGCTACTCCCAAGAAGAGCCCCAGCACTCGCCGACGTGGGTGAAAGGATCTCTACGAGTTCGCCGCTGCCTTTATAGATATATAGCTTGTAATGTCTCATATATGTTCACATATTATTTCTACTTGGATGTGCTGTCGCTCTCATGATCGGATACTGTCCGATTGTAGATTACGTGGTAAGCGCCGTGCTATTTTGGACTTTGAAGTCCAGTCAATGATCATTTTAACAAATTAGTTCGGTAAGTCGCAGTAAAGATCACCAGGAGAATAGCCTAGTATTGCAGCTTGTCAAGTCTGACCTTGAATTCCACCCACGATAACGCTATCTAAAATGCATGCCAAAAGGTATCCTTGGTCCCGCCTAAACTCCAATGATATAGTAGTTTCATATCGACGCCGCCAATGTCAATGCCACGCTCAATAATCATCAAACCCCCCTGCTGATTCGATCTTTCATTCGTGTCTAGAAAATTGAAGCACTGTTCCCATTCCGTCCTCTATGACCGGCACATTGTAGACACCGCCGTTGCTCTCCGAGATTGCTAACGGAACAACTGAAGCAGACATGCTTGCCGCAGGCGCCACAGGCGTGTCCCTCGGTTTCGAAACCATCGACGTCCATTTCGCTTCCGTTGGAGCCTCCAAAGCCCGCACCGCAGTCGTCACAACTGGAAGATGTCGTATTTGGCTGGTTGATGTCCGAGGCAGAGGCCGCGGAGGGTACTGAAGAGATGTTCCAGAAGCGATGCAGAGACTGCTGATTCGACTCGGGTCGAGCTGATTGGTGCTGCACCTGCAGGTCGTCCGATGAGGGCATGTCGTGTTTCTGTTGGCTCTGTGCCGAGTAAAGCATATTGAGAGTGCGTTCTGTCACAGCAGTTAGCTAACAGCGGGGAGATGCATGGGCGGTAAGGTAAGCCTACGGTGCACATGTTGTTCTGAGGGTCGGTTGTCGCGGAAACGCTTGAGCGTGCGGCTATGAAGATGAATCGGGGTCGCGGCCATTACGGCGAAAGGGTTGGTAAGAGAGCCCGTCATTCGGGGAGGAGAGTCGAAGGAGGAGTCGGACGAGGGAGAAGCACAGAGCTCGGATATGGAACGCTTGCGCTTATGGGCCATTATGATAGCGGGAGTGGATGCTGAGTTATATATAAGAAGGTTTCAATGGTTTCCAGAGTATCGTGGTTGAGAATGAAGGAACCCGGTGCTAATGGTGATGGTGATCGCTGAAGACGGAAACTTTGAGGGTGTATTGAGGATAGGATGAGACGTAATAAGAGCGTCTGCAAAAGACGTGTGCTTACCGAGGCTGGCTCTGGCGCGCGAAAGACGCGTTACAGTGGATGGCGCTGGACGCGTTAATGGGTGGGGTGAGTACTACTTAGGCTACCATCTGAATGGAAGAGCCAACCACATAAGGTATTACTAGCAAGGTACAGAAGCTACCTAGGCCCACAAGCTCGATGAATGCCCAGTCGTCATGTCCACTACTTGTTAGATTGATCAATATTATCGCGAGATGCATTGCGAGCTACTTACTCACTCACATATTCGAGCATGAACAGTTGACATTTTGCATTTCATCCATACTGTTTATGAAGTTCTTGGACTTTTCCCCCTGGACGATGAGTGGCAAGCCTCTTTATCATTGAGAAAGAGAAAAAACCGTGCTCCGGCGGCAGAGTTGTAGTTTCGGGGATCTCGGCGGCGCTGCTCGGGCGACCCACTGAAACCGCCGGAGCGCGCCGGCAGGGCTTTTTGGTGCACATTACAGATTCCGGAGCCTGATGCGGAGGTTTGGCGTACCGCATGTAACTCCCTTGTTTCTCGTCAACTTGCATGCGGAATTTTCTTTGTAAACAACTGACTAGATCGTGCAAAACCAGAAATTTGGCCTGAGTACTAGCCTTCCCGACGTCGCACTAACTTCCCATGAGCTGTGACTCTATTCTTTTGACTCGGATGTACTCTCAAACCTGACCCCTAACTTTAGTTGTGATGCTAGATGAGCATAGATGAGCACCAGTCGTGCGTGATAATCATAAATATGACGCTCTATTTGGACTTGCTCGTGAAACATTCATCATTCTCATTAGTCCATTTATCATTACAGCCTTCGTCCATATCTCAGCTTCATTGGTTGCACAGCACGTGTATCTCACAATGTGCGAGGACATAGCCGAGACAGTTGTAGACTCATAGGCACAAACAAGTCTCCCCATATAGACAATTCGAACGGAGGTCGGTGCTGGTGGTGTTGAGCCTGCTTTCTTCACTCTTCGTAATCTCACCTCCCACCTATATGATGGATGCCATACCATCGAGAGTAGCTTGACTCGTCTACGCCAAAGTTTGTCAGTGAACGTAATTGAAAAGGACCGAGAATCCATCACGTACCTCTGACGCGGCTTATGCCAAGCTGGTCCGCTACATTGACATATCCATCCTCTACGTCCCCCTTGTCTTTCCGGACTTGGGCCACCAGCTTCTCGTCGCCTTTCCAAGCACTGCGGCACATTGGACAAGTAACTTTGGCAGCTCCTCCCTTGGCACGAGCCCAGGTCTTGAAGCATTGTTCGTGGAAATTCTGGCCGCACGCCGCGGAGCACCAGACGGTCGACTCTGGGCTGTCGGCCTCGAGCTCACAGTAGCAGATAGGGCAGTCACCCTCGATAGGCTTGCGTTTGTCAGACTCTCCATCCTCGGGTGCCGAGATGGGAGGCGCAGCGGCGAAAATGGAACGGAGCTCAGTTGTAAGGAGAGCTAGTTGATAGACGAGCTCATATGGCGCGTTGAGTACCTGCTTCATGACCTGGAATGAATGATCAGTGAGGTGGCTACCTAGATTACCGCAAAGTAATAGCTCACGTATAGAATATGCTTGCACTGGTGGCCCTTCTTGTTGTGGGGACAAGTACACCTGGGCTGCTTCCCGATATGGACAGTGTAAATGTTACCAGTTGACCCAGTCATCTCAACGTCCTCCTCAGGACACTCGACGGTGCCATTTCTGGTTCGGTTGAGAACATAGAAACGCTGAGAAAGCGCACGCTCATATATCTCCATAAATGACTGGGGCGCATGAGGTCTAAATCGACGCTCTCGCTTCTCTTCATGTTGCTTCTTTGCCTTTTTCGCGTTTGAGTCTTTCGATTCTCCCTCGCGTCGCCTCTTGTCGTTGTGACTCCAAGATTGAGGTAGTTGGCGTGGTAAATTTTGTGAGCGCATTACATCTACATTGCGCTTTCTTGAACGCGGCGGACTGGTCAAGTCCACAGGATGGTGTGGGGTTTGCCCCGCTTGAGAAGTCCAGGTTGGAGACTGCGGAGCATGTTTCTGGGGAGTGCCAAAGGTCGTGCTAGCAGCTAAACCTTGGCCTCTCGCCGGGTGCACTCTTGAAGAGCCCATGTCAGTAACTTGGAAGAATCGATGGGGAGGGTGAGGGTTGAGAGACAAGAAAGAGCTTCGATGGCGGTGCTTCCAGGGTAGATGTAAATTACACCTACCCCTACCTTAAGTTATCAGAGGGATGGTGGCGTCACAGTGGAGACGACTGGAAAGTGACGCCAAGTCACGTGTCGTCGACGCCCATCTCATCTCTCCAGACCGAGTTTCATCAAACTGACCCGACCTTATTAGCTTAGAGGCGCTTGGTGCTAGCCTACGATTAGGTACTAGTAGCAGTAATCACTTTGCGTAGATCCTTGCGTACTACCCGACTGCTCAATATGCACTTCCATCGAGGTTTCAGAGCCGTTCATAGTCATAACATTGGGCGAATGTGGACAGCACAGTAGACATGAACGGAAAAGAACATGCGCCATGGCATTGATTTGTTCCTAACTTCGTACCAACTTCTTTAAACCACCAGTCCATCTCTTTTGCCTGGCCTCATATGGCATCATGATAGCCCAAAAGCAAACGTAACCAAACGCCCCGGAGCGTGGAATTTGAACGTTCCCGCTCTCCATAGGTTACATATTGGTATAAATACCACCCCGCCGTGATGCGCCTGTATATCCAGAAGAACAAAAACAAATGAACAAAGGAAACTGAGAGTGCATGTTGTAGTAAGTACAGGCCGTGATAACTAGTGGACAGCCATATCGGTAGAATGGTTCAACGCCGAGGCTATGCATGGCTGTTCGAAGGTGTATTAGACATGAAGCGAATTAGGTTCTGGCCGTAACGAGTTCGTCGAAGTAAGGGAATCATGGGTCGTGTGGTTCGAAGGCCGTGATACTATCATCGGGATTATCGGACATGGTGGCTAGCCACAGAGTTGGATGTTGCAGCTTTGCCAATAATTACAAAGTAGCTGACAGCTCGATGATGCTGATCGGAAAGGTTGCTTTGAGGCATGTGAACAGCCTCGACGCGAAGCCGTGAGAAAGGTCGCAAAACAGTTGATGCGCACATCTTCCTCAAGGTAACGGTCGTCGATGAGCGGGATCACGGGGTTGCTGATAGCGTTGACCGTGAGCCTGTTCAGTGGACAATATCGATCCGGTCTGTCTCCCAGGTTGCTCTGCAGGCAACTTGGTATCACTGCCCGCCGCGGCTGTTGCTCCATTGCTGTTCGATCCACCGGGTGAGCCGGGAACCAGATCAGTCACAGCCTGAGCAATCGAAGCCACGACGTAGCCCCGCAGTTCGCGGTCCTCCCGGCTGTCCTCCTTCTCCAAGCGAAAGCGGTCGTCTTTGTTCATATTAGATCGTCGAATATTCTTGATCTCCTGCATAATGTAGAGCAGGACTTCTTCAGGACAGCGGTTGCGCTCGGTGGCATGTTCGTTCTTGCGTACATATCGTCGAGTAACATCGGTGGCGCCATCGATGGAAAAGGCGACACAGTAGGACATTTTCTTGCCCCAACCCTCTGCGTACAGCCGTGGGTTGTCCCAGGCCTCCTCGCATGCGTCCACATGTACCCACCGCTTCTGGTGATCTGAGTATACTTCGGTCCAGACGTGGTCCTCGGCGTTCCAAACCCAACGCACACGGCCACCGACAGCTTTGCAGAGCATGCTGAAGCAGTTGGCCCACTCGCCAACTCGACCTCTTCGGGTCTGCAGTAGCCTCCAAACGTCGCCATAACGGGGAAAGCGCTCATAAGCTCCACAGTTATGAGCAGAACACCGGTACAATTCAACACGGAGAGCGCCACAAGCACTCTCTTCAGGCGATGGAGCAGTCATGCCTTGCGCAATGGTAGGGGACAGACAGACCGGGCAAGCAGGGTTGTTGACCCAGGTGAAGAATGATCGCTTGAACCACCTGTCGGCTGTGTCAGTCTATCAAGTCGAATCTCCAATATCGCGGGGAGGCAAATCACATACCTTAATAGCGCCCTGATGACGCAGTCTTGGTAGCCCCACTCGGGCTGTCGTCCATCTCCCATGCTCTCAGCTTGAGCTTGTAGGACCTGTGTCTCCTCTTCGGCCTCGCCATAGATACGGTCCAATGGAATGGTCTGCAAAGCCTCATCTAGCAATCCGGGATTTTCGTACTTGGTTGGTGTTAATGATAGGCTGATAAGGAGGTTTCTGAATTTTTGTGAGTCGCGGTCGCCGATTGTAGGGGCAGTAGGTATCTTGGGGAGATGTCGGAGGGCCGAGTAGGAAGGGGGAGTAGGGTCGTTTGAAGTTGAGGGTCGGCTGCCGCTGGCAGGAACAGGGCTTCGCATATTGGCGCTCGATGATCCTTCTCGAGGATTGGGGGAGCCATGTCGAGATGAGCAACGGAGATCGTTCATACGCTTGTCACGTAGCAACCCCTCGAACTTGACCCGGAGGTCTCGCGCCCATTCCTCGCCATAATCCTCGCCCAAAGGCGTGCTTCGGTTCTCCATATTGGAAAGGTATTGGCGAACGGAAGGAAAGTTCTCTCGATGGATTGAATAGAAGAGAATTGATCGGTCGTATCGGCGATTGCCCAGATACGTAGCCAAGCACAAGATCAGGTGGCTCTGTTGCTATTTGCAGAGAATTCGGCGCTGTCGTCGGCAGCAAAAGACTTTCGCGGTCGTCGCAGGTCGTCGTCAGCAAGAAATAGGCGTTTGCAGGCCTTCTTGACGCGGGACACGCGGCGGCCTAGACGCTTGGCTGTCTCTTCCAAATCGAAATGCTAGCGCTGTCGATTGCCGCCCAGGTGGTAGTGTCGCTCGCTCTGGAATGGTGATGACTAAGGGATCTGACGGCAATAGTTTTCCAGTGGTGGTGGTCGTCGTCGTTACCGGCTGCTTCTCTGTCGTTGAGTTGTGGTGTTTTCGCTTCTGGTCGCCGCGGATGAGGTAAAAGGAAAGGAGTTTGCGGCTCGCAAGTGGCGGGGTGCGGATGAGCAGGCGAGAGAAGATGGCACAAGAGGCAGAGGGCGAAGAGGCAGGAGCAAGCGGCGATGAGAATCGAGGGTGGACCAGGGGAATAAAGGGACGGGGTGTCTCGAGAGGGTGTACGTTGCTCTGAGCCAGGCCTACGATGGCAGTTTACGCGTCAGCTGGAGCGCCACGACCAATCATAGAAGCGATTATCGCTGCAGGTGGGGCCCGTGGGTGCTGGTGCAAGTACCGGTACAGCTGGACGTCCTTTGAAAACTCCACGCTTCGCTACCAGGCGTTATTCCATGGGAACGGCCACTGAGCGCCAGAGTCTTGTGAGCATTGGTGAGGTGAGATGCTCAATACTGTTTGCGGGCTCCGATCGCGATTTAATATCCAGGACCCCAGTATTTTGATGCCGCGTCGCCCTGAGTTCGTGTCTCGGTGGAGACGTAGGCCTTGACAGGATGGAACTGTGCTTCTGACCGCGGCCTTACAGGTATGGCGAGGCATGGGTCGGAGTCCACGCAAGAGCATTCATCATCAAGAGGCGAACTACTTATTAGTAGATGGGCCAATCTGTGCAGCCCACAAGCATCGCGGAGGTACGTAGTCTAATAAGGTACGTGATATAGTAGTTTTGAGCCAGGGATACAGTACGGACTGACAGCGAGTGGCGGCAAGCCTCATCAGCGAATTACGAGGAAGTCTCAATTGTCAGCTCTTGTTGGTAAGGAGACACTATCGATGTACCGTAAATCCTTTATGAAAGGCGATCTCTGTACTCCCAAAGGAAATGGGGAAAAGAGCGACAACCGCTATCTGTGGCGATGAGGGACGAATCCATCGAACTTGACTCGACCGGGGATTCGATCAGCGCCCGGGCGACGTGCAAGCTGCGGGTTGAAGCTGTCACTTCTCATCACTGGAGTCCTCTGAAGGACGAGAGAGGCCACTGGAGCCCGCCAAGGTTGCGCTAGAGTCGGCCGCGCAGCATCTGCAACTGGGGGGCCCTTAGCCTCCGCAAGGTACTGATACTTTGATGGGTACGTGCCCCTCGTCGTAGTGGGCGATGACGAGGCAGTGGTGATTGATTGACAGTCGCTGAAATGTCCATCGTGGCACAGCTGAGGCCAAGCCACTCTGCCAGTTGCTAGCCCGCCTGCTCCCTGCTGTCCTTTGCGTTTCAACGGCCTGCTGGCTGTTCTGGCACTGCCGCATCGAACACATATCGGATATCTACTTATGCATCGAAAGTATAAAAAGTACTCCGCTCTTATTCACCCATTGATGCAACTCCCAAGGCTTTGCTCTTCTTCTCCTTGATCCTTCAATCCAGCGAAAGGTGCCTCGCGTCAGCCTATGAGGTTCCCGCCCGCCCTCCTGTGGCGGTGCGTTATTTCCAGTTCCACAACGACCCACTTTCTATTCGAAGGCCTCAGCGTCCCGTCGATAACGTGGAGTCGCTCAGACGCGGCCTCTCGACCCTGCCAATTCCCCGGCGTGGGTTCTGTTTCAATTTTCCGTTTCGTGCCACAATCGCGTATTGAGAGATTAGAGGCCCATCAATCTATGGGGTCTGCCTACGAATATCGATTGTCGTTGCTCGATTTACATCTCGTGAACTCGAGTGAGATGCTACGTAGTACAGAAATTGAACGTGGAGTCATGAGCAGCTTCATAGCGATCTGCAGTCCTTCATCTCTTGCGCCGTGCCAGCTGCTCTGTACCTGAACGCGAACCCTGGAACGGGGGTCCACAGGCTTTGACCAAGCTCTGCAAGTTTCGAGAGCCAACGCATCTTTCAATGTGCCATCTTGGCCAAAGACGCTTGTTGTCAATAAGATTTCACCTAGCCCTGGCCAACTCGGAAAAGAAGCTTAACTCACTTGGCGTGCGCATCGCGTGGGCTGAACCTCCTGGATGAAGGGCCCCCCTCCGTTTGTCTACCAGGCCAACCTGGCAACAACGTTACGACAGTCTCTAACACCAAGACTCACCCTGCGTCCCTAGATCATCTTGGCAGCGGGAACGTTCAAAAGTGCAAGCGCCTCTTCCCCACAACGGAACTTCTAACCGTCGAATCGGACCCGAACTGAACCACTCCGTTTCGCGGAACCACGCACGCAATCTGCTCGCCGTTTCCGTTTTGCTCCTTGAATATGTCCCACCGTCGCTCACGCAACCGTCCAATCACCAGGCACACAGCTCGGCGACAACCCGCACTCCTTTCTAGGTTGGGCCTGGTCCTTAACGAATGGGGGTGGCTCGTGAGACAACCACCAAAGGCCGCGTCATCTGGGTGCTTCATGGAAAATGGCTTGCGTACATGCAAATATCAAATCTGCCAGGCAGTCGACGCAACCAATTTTCCTCAGTTGCCACCTCGCGACTTGACAACGCGCAAGTCGATGAATGATGGTTAACTCTTCTCAGCTCTGCTCATTCTGTATCTAATGGGTCGCTTGATTTGAAGCGGACTTTCGTGGAGTCTTCCGGGTTACAGTCGTTGATGAGACATACTCAAAGCCGCAAATGCAGCCACTCACCCCACAGCAAAGTCTAGACTGTTCACGATGACTATCCCAGGAGCGCAACATTTCTATCTGACTCAGTTTCTAAATCGCCTAATCGTCTGGCATAGATGGAAGTTCTACAGGCTTACCCACACAGAGCCGTGCCTGAGATTTGACCCACCTAGAAAAGCCTAGAGCTATCTTTGATAGCCCGGGACGCGTGTTTCCTTGGCGAGCTCCTACACGTGTCAAGAAATTGAGATGATTCCAGTAAGCTTTCTAAGATGCTAGCGCTACTGAGCGAGCCGATGTCCTGGCCAGGTCGGTAGATATGGACTAGCCAGCGCATGGTAAGTCGTGGCTGATTCTGAACGCGAGTGGTCACCATCAGAGGTCTATCTACTTGGCGATAGTGTCCAATTCAGAGACACATATGCACTGGTGATCAACGGCGAGAGTACTCTTCATTCTAAGAGAGAGCCAGATGGAACCAGGTGGACCGGTGTTTTCACCCAGCATCCAGGTCAAGTATGAGCTTTTCGTGTGAGCATGAGTTGGTCACAATGATGTAGCATGTATGATTATATGCAAAGATTCGGACACGACTTCATCCTAGTAAACATTCCAAAATCTCATACGTACAATTGGCTTGTAAAGTCCAACATAAACACCCAAAATCTATAGAACAGAGACTGTCTTTTAGCCCAGTCACTTTGAAAGTCATCCCTGCACCTACGTCCGCCGGGTCTCACTGCTCAGTTTCCATGTCATTCGACTTCTGAACAACCCTTTTTAACAAATCAAACACGTCCCTTCAACATCCTCACTTCCGCCATTGCTCAACGCTGAAGTAGGATTCGGGCATGTCCACGTCCCAGGTAGGTCGCTCCACAAGAGCAACCTCAAGAGGCTGATCCGCCGTGCTAAGAGGCACAACACCAAAGATCGGTCGGTACTTGTACGTCATCCACCAGCTCTTGCGTTCACCGCCAGTCTCAGCGACCTCGAGGCCATCATCCGCCTCGCGACGGTTCCGCAGCTGGGCGAGCTCGCCGTCGGGATAGTCCATCTCATCATCGCTATTCACGTCCTCGGGTCGTGGGGCATCATCCATCTCAAAGTCTTCCCACTGGCCAGCCGTGTGCTTGCGGACCTGCGAGGGTGCGATGGCTCCTTGCTCCATTCTGCCTCCGGCACCGGTGTTGGGGCCTGTTCTCTTTCGCTTGAGACCATGCTTTCCCAGAGTAGTCAAGGCATCACTGGTCTCGCCCTCCAAAGGCTTGGGGAGGTCCTGTGCCATGTCGAGCATAAGAAGAAAGGAGACACCGTAGATCCAAGCTCGCGAACCCTGCCAGAAAACACCCTTGGCCAAATCCAAGAGATCCTGCACGGGTGCGGGAAGGTCTTTTCGAGCGTGACGTCGCGACCACGGAGTAAGGGAGCCCTGAAGAGGGTGGAAAGTGTGCAGACTCCATGACGATGTAATGGCTAAGAGAGTGTAGTCGCTGACGTGGTCGGATGAGGCATCTGCACCGTTGGCAGAGCCCTGCACTTGAGGCACATCATCTGAGAATGAGAGGACTGTGGCAGCAGAGGGTAGCTTGGGCAATAGCTTGGCGCTTGGGTTACGAGTCCAACGCTCAACAGCCAGTGGAGCATCGTCCTCGTCCTCGGAGGAGTCGCTCTCGCCTGATGAGGACGCGTCACCTTCTGCCTTCGCACCGTTCTCGCCATCGCCGCACAGAATCCAGGTGTCAAGATAGCCGGCAATATCGGATGTTACAAGCATCTTGGAGTCTGCTGAGAAAGCGATGTGCGAAATAGTCCTGTCGTAGCTTCCCAACCCACCATTTAAGATGTACCGCGGGATCTGGCGACGTAAGCGCGTGAGTCGTTGCACCTGCGGCTGGATGGTGAAAGCGGTGTCGGGGTCAAGGCGATCGATTTTGGCCATCAGAATCCGAGAACCCTCCTGGATAGCGCAAAGCCATCGAGCGTCGGAAGAAAGCTGGAGCTTTGTAGCACCGAGACTTGTGAGCTTCTGGGGAAGTTCGACAGAAGAGAGCTTGACATCAGACGGCTTGATGGGGTCTTTGTGGTCTAACCGGAAGGCTTTCACATCGGTAGCAGTAGAGACGACCAGTAGAGTACCTTCCTGGTTGATAACGGCCGATGTGATATTTGACTCTCCCTTGACAACAATGGTCTTGAGGAGTTTTCGGTTCTGGTTAACGTCGACATCTTCGCCTCCGGCATTGAACATGTCTGTAGCTGACTGCCTTAGGATCCAGAGATGAACCTCTCTTTCCCACCAGCTGATTACAAAGCGAGCCTTTGGCGCGCTGAGAAGGGGAGCTTGTTGTGGCAAACTTGACATGATGCGGTGGTTCTCGCGTCCCATCTCCTTCAAAGGAACGACAACTGGGTTGGCATCGGGCCCTAGTGCCTATTAGCATCGAACTGTGAAGCAGAATAGTTGGATCTTACCTCCAGAAACTACAACGCTGATCCGACCACTCTCAAAAGAGGCCATAGCCTTGACGTCGTGATCGTGATACCTCCTGCCCCAGACCTTGCTCCATCGCTGACCAGCGCCAGCGTTCTGCTTGTAGAGGATTGTGCGCCTGTCCATGCCTCCACTCAGGATTGAGCTGCCATCGGCACTCGTCGCAAGACTGAGGACATCTTGCTTGTGACTTTGCATCCGTTGCATTTGGGTGTACGTCTTGCCATCCCAAATGCAGACCTGGCCAGTTGAGTCTCCCGAGACAATGTTGCCTCCAGGTAGGCACCTGACAGACCATACAATGATGTCTTTGGAGCCACCAACCAGATCAGATCCAAGAGTCATTCTGCGCAGCATGTGACCCTTGGTGATATCGTATGCTCGAATCGTGCTATCGGAGCAGCCGATGATGGCGACCTTGCGAGACTGGAAGGTAATGCTAACCATTTGGGCCTTCTTGGTCGGAGATCGTAGAAGAACTCGCTGAAATCGGAGGTCATCGTCCTCAATCGAGTACATGACAAGTTCGCCATCGATGGTGCCGGCGACGAGCTTGGTGGAGTCCTGGGAATCGAGACCGAACCCTGTCTTGTCCGCGCCGGAAGGTTGGGCGGCCATGCACCAGATGTCGCCGTGCTGGCCGCTGGCATGCCTCTTTGGCTTACCCTTTTCGAGGTCCCACTCGGTTACGGTCGATGTGTAGCCTATGCTAAAGAGGCGCGGCTTTCCGGCGACGACGCGCCCATCGCCAAGGTCTTGGTCAGGCTCGTTGACCCAGACCAGTCCGTCGACACTTCGATCCTTGCCGCCAGGAATGACGAGCTCCTGGTTCCAAGAGCCATTTGAAGGATTCCAGATCTCTATATCGCCATTGGCTCTTCCGATAGCAAGTCTAGCAAGCGAGGCTTGCAGGGCCGAGCGCGTCTTCGGGTGGGAAAAGGCGATAGCGTTGATCGCTGACGGCTTGAAGGGAACGAATCGACACCGGTGGACGTCCATGATGACGGCGACTGGCGAAGTCTGGATGCGCTTTTCGTCTTGTGTGTGATTAAGCCTTCACTCCGGATATCGTTGGTCGGTCCTGAACAGTTGCGCAGATCGAGAACTTATACCGTTATCTGCCGCCGCGTAGCTAGGCGTAGAGGTCTGGGAAGAAAATCCTGGACCTCACAGAGTTGCCCAAATTTTTTTCTTTCCAAAACTTAAGGTGTGGTCATAGCGTCCAAGGTGCCCCTCCATCCCCACCTCTTGGAAAGAGCAACCAACCCCTCCGTCCCTCTCCTGCTCATTCTTCGCCGATACGGCCGTTTCCACATTCCACATCCTTTGGGTTCCAGTGCGTCACATTTTTGTCGTTTTTGGATGCCTGCTGTGGTTTTGCGGCAAACAACTTCGCGTCTTCAACACCTGCAGGGCCCTTTTAGACGTCACCACCTGCAGTCTCGCGACGGACATTTCTCTCCTTCATCGATCGCTCGTTGACGTAGCGTTCGCGATAAGTACTCATCGTCTCCTGCTGCAACCCCTCGCAGGCTTGCGGTCAATAAGCGCGCCGTCTCTGCGAACTATCCACGGCTAGTCCGCCTTTTCACCTCCGCATCGCCGACTTAATCTCCCACGCGCTTCCGAGACCCAGCGTTGCGATCTCTGACACCCTCGATTCGCTTGTCATACAAGTATCTCAACCCCTTCGCACAACGTCGCGATCATGGACTTCAATAGCTCTTCGCCGTACCCTGAGGGTGTCATCTCCTTCCTCGACACCGATCTGTACAAATTGACGATGCAATGCGCCGTTTTCAAGTACTTCAAAGATGTGCCTGTGACGTATGCCTACACGAACCGAACTCCGGACAAGAAGCTGTCACGAGCTGCTTTCAAATGGCTGGAGGAACAGATCCACAGTAAGCCCGTGCCATTCTCCTCGGCAAGGCAGGTTTCATTACTGACCGTAACGAACAGAGCTCGGAAACATCTCCCTCTCGACCGACGAGTACCTTTTCCTAAAGAAACATTGCGACTACCTCTCAGCCGAATATCTCAACTTTCTCAAGGAGTTTCGTCTAAACCCCCGAGAGCAGGTGATCCCAACCTTTACCCCCGTTGGCGAGGACAACGGTGACGAATCCGTTGTGGGCGACGTCGACATTCAGATCAAAGGAACCTGGGTTGACACGATTCTCTACGAAATTCCCATGCTTGCGCTGACATCGGAGGCGTTTTTTCGATTCATGGACACAGATTGGAGTTATGAAGGTCAGGAAGATAAGGCTTTTGACAAGGGTATGCAGCTTTTGGAGGCGGGATGCGTTACGTCTGAATTTGGGACACGGAGACGTCGCGACTACCACACTCAAGCCTTGGTGTTTCGAGGCCTAGTCAAGGCTTCCAAGGAGGCGGAGAAGAAAGGATTCCCCGGCAAGCTCTCGGGAACCAGCAATGTGCACCTGGCCATGCGCTTTAACATTCCCCCCGTAGGTACTGTTGCTCACGAGTGGTTCATGGGAGTAGCCTCAATCATTGGCGACTACCGACAAGCTACCGAGGAAGCGCTCCGACACTGGGTGAGCTGCTTTGGCGACAAGCTCGCTATTGCCCTGACCGATACTTTTGGCACTCAAGAATTTCTCCGTGCGTTCAGCTTGCCCGTGCGACCCGTGGAAGGCGGATTTCCCATCGAGACCTTCAAGAAGGCCGATGGAAGCATGAAGACCTACGCTGAGGCATTTGGCGGCATTCGACAGGATTCTGGTGACCCCGCCGAGTACACAAAGATGATGCGAGACTACTACGACAAGGAGGGCATCGCTGATAAGAAGGTTCTCGTCTTTTCAGATTCGCTCAACATTGAGAAGTGCCTTGAATACAAGAAGATCTCTGAAGGTCTGGGCTTCCAGCCGACTTTTGGTGTTGGAACATTCTTGACCAACGACTTTACGCATCTCAAGACTGGCACCAAGTCTGTGCCTCTCAACATTGTCATCAAGCTTAGCTCGGCGGCGGGTCGCCCAGCTATCAAGATCAGGTCGGTTTTTCTTCCTCAAAATGCTCGAGAACTTAACGTTAACTGAGAGTAGCGACAACGCTGGCAAAAACACGGGCGACAAGGAGACCGTTGAAAAGGTCAAGAAACAGCTCGGATACATCGAGCGCGAGTGGGAAGAGGGAGACGAGACCGCACGTTGGGGACGTGGATAGGATACCAAGGCTCAATTACCCATGCCATCTTGCAGTCGATTTGAGAGGTAGACATGAGCAGACGAGAGAATCAGCACGGGCTGAAGTGACTGTTAGGGCCATGAACTGTTGGAAAAACAAGAATCAACGGCATTGGAGTATTGAGACAAGATTTTTTGCATAGATGGTAAGCAACATAGGCGCCGGTTTAGATACACTTGGACATTTAGGACCCTAAAGAAGCTTTATTGAGTCGACTAAACAAGAACGCACCTCACATTCAGTGAGTAAGATGTACACGAAGATCGAAAGCGGGCGTGATAAGAGAGTCACGGCAAATGTCATTAAGATGAGGCCGCGATCTCGGCACCAGCTGTTCGTCCATACACGACACACTCCAGTAAGGAAGATCCCCCCAAGCGGTTATCTCCATGGATTCCGCCGGTGATCTCTCCAGCAGCAAAGAGACCAGGGATTGGCACCAGCTTGCCGTCGCGCTTTCGCAAAACATGGGCCTTCTCATCGATAGCGACACCACCCATAGTGAAGTGCACTATAGGCGTAACCCGACCGATGTATACCTCCTCATCTCGGTTCTCTTCACCGGACTTGAGTGTCCACCGGCCGTACGTCTTGCGGCCAAACTCATCCTCTGCGCCTTCGGCAACGGCCTTGGCATACTTGTCGACCGCTGCGATAGCCGCCGGCTCAAGGTCGCGGACCTTGACCTTCTTCATCAGGCCTTTCCATTCATAGAAGCTGATGTGGTTGGCGGAAGCTGCAGAAGCACCGGGGTCAAGGAGAATTGTTATATCCCACTGCCTGATGCTGCCGTCGCCGTCGGTGGCGGGCGGGAGCTTCATGACGGCGTTGCTAACGTGTTCGCGGGTTTCCATCTCGTTGACGAAGCGAGAGCCGTCCGATGCAAGTAAGATGCCGCCTTCGCCACGGAGCATCTCGGCTGCGAGGAACTTGAGCCACGTGTTGGGACTAGAGGGGTCGACGAAGCCGGTGGGGTGGACTTGCACGCTGTCCATGTCGAGAAGCTCGGCGCCAACAGCGGTCAGAATATCGTGAGATCCGGGCCGCTCATCGTTGGTGGAGGGGATGCCCTTTAGGTCGGGACGATATCGCGCGAGAAGACCCGTTGCGTCGCCGCCGAAACCGCCGCTGGCGAACATGACGCTGCCTTCGAGCTTGTGCTTCTGGCCTTCGAACTCGTACTCGACGCCCTTGACGGCATCGTTTTCGCTCAGCAGGGCCTTGACGTCGGCAAGGTTAGTAATGGAGAACTTCTCGTTCTCCTTGAGCTTGTTCAAGAGAGCGATCACAATGGCAGCTCCGGGAGGGGTTTTGCCAGCGCCACGGTGGGTTCGCGCCAGGCTGTGGCCGCCGAGAGGTGCGACGACACTCAGGTCAACGCCGATCTCATCGACAAGCCAGTTTACGGCGGCAGCGGACTCGCTGGTGAGCTTGGTGACCAGGGCCTCACGGTCGACGGGCGGTTGGGCGAGACTAAATCGTGAACCCGCCGAGCGAATCGTGTCGCTATAGAACAACGTATCGCTCTCAACGCCAGCGGTCCGCTGGAACTTTGTGCCGGCGCCGTTGATACCAGACGACGCCTTGATGCTGTTACCGCCGGGCTTGGGCGCGCGGTCGAGGAGGTGCACCGACGGCGCACCGCGCTGCAGAGCCTCGTACGACGCAGACAGTCCAGCGAGGCCGGAGCCTACGACGATAACAGGGCGGGCTGTAGAAGTCGACATGGTTTTCGAGAGGACGGAGGTGAAGGATGATGGGCGGACGATGTTGCCGTAGAGCATAGCAGTGAGAGCTATTGCGATGCCGATACAGGAGAGGAACAGGATCTGCGGCCTGCTCATTGTCCAGCGGAGGATGCGAGGCATCGAAAGGGTGTTGGGCGAGCTGCGGGCAATGGCGGTGGGCTGTCTTTATACGGTGGGAGCTGGACACGCCGAGGGCATGATGATGTGGCCAAGCTAGCTTAGCTCAGCAGCTATGTAAAGGCGAATGACCGCCTTGCAAAATCCTCAGGTGGTTCATCTGCGGATGGCGTGCGTCGGGCCTTTGTGGTAAGGGCGGGATGAGGTGCTGGTGGACTGTTGGCGGTTGTGGTTCGGGACCCATCAGGTGATTCTCGAGCATCGTACGATGAGGGATGGATTGAGCTTCTCCGGAACAGGGGGAAGAGGCAGCCAAAACGTATCACGACTTTGGAAAACAATCTTGGTAAGCGAGAGAGGAGATCTCACATGAGCCTGTTGTTCCTACAGGACCAGATATTCAAGGACCGGGGTTTGGCATGCATCTAGCTTGCCGAATGCATATCCGGTGTCCCGTCCGCGGGGCCGGAGGGATCCCGCTTTTCGCGGCGATGTTGCAACAGAGGACACGGCCCCACTTTGGACCGCGAATCTGACGACAATGCCCGGAGGCTCAACCGTTGGATTGGAGATTGGAACCTTCCACTAGATAGGTAATACAACGTGCAGGAACATATATGCCATTGACGGCTTAGAGCACACGCATTGTGTTGCTAATCAAATTGAAAGCCACCTGAGGTTCTTACGATGAACCGCAACTAGAAATGCCGGCTGGTAGGGGCACTATACAGGGTATCGGCTCCGGCGTGTGTAATGATGAGGCCGGGATGACCTTCGAGTGATCACTGGACTTGGATCGAGGTGCGAGAGGAAGAGCAGTAGTGGAATACGACTTAGCTTTTGGATTCGATCTCCTTTATAAGGATGTCTTTACAAGACTGGTCTGGAAATGCGCGTATGATCAGCGCGGAAAAGTATATTCGAAGCTTCAATCGCCCACCAATGCTTCACATGATGCTCGCTCAAGGTCGCAATGTTGTGGGTCTCTGATCAAAGGCTTGACTTCCACAGTACTACTGCACAGCGTATCTCGAGTTACTCAATTCAGTAATTCTGACATTTCGGAAGTACACATGTACAGTTCCCAGTCAATTAAGGCATTGCATAGCAGTTATATACATGAGGCAATCCTTCGCTACCAGAACAGCGGCCGTCGAACCTAGGCTAACGTGCGCCGGCCGGAACACCGAGATATGCACCCAGACTCTTTCTATATGAGAGAAATCTAATCACAGTAACTTCTAAGCCAAAAGCTCTTCCCACTTTTATAAAATAGTTCAAATCATGAAGCATAAGGCGCGAGCATAGCTCGTCTGTCATTTGTTTTCTTGTTTCAGGCCAGGTTTTCCTGGTGCTTTGCCTTGCGGTGCTCGCGGGCCTGGACAGACCAGGGGAAGTGGATCACGGGGACCTGGAAGAAGGAGTTGCTGTACAAAAAGGTTAGCAATTTGTCCGCAAATGAAATTTCGAGTGCGCTACAAGGGAAACTAACCTGCTATCCTGAAGACCAGCTAGGGCATTATACCAAGCAAAGAAGGCGGCGAGGAAGCCGAAGAGGCCGGCGGCTTTTTGCAGAGCAATCTGAGCAGTATGATTGCCAAGATCGTGGGCGTAGTTCTCGCAGGCCAGCAAGAGGAAGCAGATATCAAGGAAGAAGAAGAGGCAGAAGAAGGCAAGCGTGGACTTGAGGGTGCAGATAAGGAGCAGGGTAGTGAAGATGAACCAGCCAGTCAGGAAGAAGCCCATCACAGAACCGGTGTCACCCTCGTAAGGTCCATCGGCTCCCAGGATATTCCAGGTAGGGGTCAGAAGGAGGCCATACGCGATCCAAAAGCCACCATATGATGACAGGGCAGTGGCACCAAATGTGTTACCGACAGCCATCTCCCTGTAAAAGAAATATTAGCATACCAATCAATGAGGAAATATCGGCTTGCGAGATAACCTACCACATGCCAGCTAGTAGTTGGACAAGACCACCGTAGCCGAACGCCAGAGGGATGGCAATGTTGGGAGCGGTCTCACCACGGACGTGCATGTTGGTGCAAGACAGAACAAAGGTGGTGAGAGCGAAAGCACAGAGTCCGAGAGGAGCAGGGTTAGCGAACTTGCGGTGCTCCACGGGCCTCCAGAGGCCAGGCTGGAGAGAGCCACCAAACGCGGCCTGAATAGCAGGGACGTCCATGTGGTAATGGATTTCCTGGCCGTGTGTGCTTTGGCGGTCGAGCCCTACGGTCTTGTCCGAGTCGTGGTGGGGGTCATGGTGGGAGTAGCGAATTTGGTCGACCATTGTGGGCTAAAGATGAGACTTGAGTAGAGAGGAATGTGCGAGTGATGAATCCCAATTGAAGTGAATCCGAGAAACCAAAGGCACAGTGACGGCCGAGGCTTGGTGGTTGTACAAGAGGGGAGGTATAGGTGAGACGTGTATAACTGTTCCAGAAGACCTTTGTAAGAGCGGGTGGCAGGCTTTAGTATGGTAAAGAAGGAAAAATAATCTGGGGAAACGGTGGGGAGATAAATAGGGTTTATGAGGTCAAGGCAAACTGGAGCAAGATGGAGCTGATGAGTGAAGAAACAAGATGCAAGAGGCAGAACGAACAGAAGCAAGCAGAGTAGGGAATTTAAAGCCCGTCCTGTTGTGCATTCATGGTAGCAAGAGGCCGAGGGGAGAGTGGGGAGACAATGATGGAGTGGAGAGACGTAGTGGAGGGAGGGGCGGAGTAAGCGGAGGAGGGCGTGGGGAGAGAGAAGGAATCGACAAGGGTTCGATGGAGGTCCGGGGTCTTTTGGGTCTTTTGGGTCTAGACGGGCGTTTGGGAGTATATCGAAAGCAGGGGGGTTTATGAATATGCTAAAAATTGGAGAAATGGCATACAACGAGTGTGTAGGACATTCGTGTTTAGGCTTTGGGCTAAAGAAGAGGCCAAAACCAGCGAGCATCATCAACGGCTCAAGAAATACCTACCAGAGCTTTGAGGGCCACTAAGAACAAAGACGATGGGAACAGGGTCGGGGGAGATCTGCAGCTCCAACCGAGCTGTACCTCTCTTCAACATGACTGCCTCGGCCAGCCAAGGCATGAATGGGCGAACGGAACTACACCATTTGGAAGATGCATGTCTGCATCTCGAACGTTGACGGCTGAGGATGGGCGAATCAGCAGTGCAGTAGCAGATACAGACAGGCTTGTTCTCAGCATCAACAAGGTTCTCCGGCAACGACGGCGAGTCGGCGACGACGTCTATCCAATAGCGCATAGCGCACAGGGAAGAGTCTAACACAAAGTCTGCGGGGAAAGGCCGCAGACTATGGGGAAATCAAAAGGTCCGGTGTTGGATATCTGGAGATCTGCCGTGTGGGCAGGCATGCTTGTCAGCTTGACTCTCGGCTTTGGACTTCCAAGCGCCCCAAGTGCGAGAGACGCCCTCCAAGAGTGATTCGAGACTAGGATGCGGTGCTTGCGTCCGAGATATCCCCACAGGAGCATTCAGAGTGGCAGGACGTTCACCAATCCTCCGTTGGGTCCTGGCGGGCCTAGAGACCTGGGCAAAACGGGCACTAGACTAAAGAGACCAGGTAAGCAAGGTGCAAGGACGAGTCGGGAATTGTTAAAGTCGGTAATGGTCTCGGGGGCGTGTAAGAAGTGTGTAGACAAGAGGCGTGGGTTGAGCGAGATCCAGATGAGATGAACCCGATCACCGAGGTATCACATAGAGGGCAAAAGTCTAGGACGGAGCAGCAGCTTGCAGGTGCGATTGAATCAGGACTATACTGGAAGAAAGTATCAATGTGGGATGCCGATTGTGATTCCACCTACCTGCCCTGTTCAGTAGTGGTCAACAGTTTCCATGCTGTCAACCTGATGTTGGAACAAGGCCTGATTGCAAATATAACGATCCATTTTTTGGACGACATTGCGTTCAATACAAGGACTGCCATCGTCAAGGCATAAAACGTACCGAAGCCATTAGGATGCAGACCAAAAATCCTGCGCGCCTCTGCTATGTCACGCGTTGTGCCGCAAGGGGAGGATGACGGAGATCAGCGATGTTGGTTGTAAGGATATAGAGAGACAAAGGTAACCGGAAGAACGTGAAATTTTCTCCTATTGGGCTGAGCTACGGTACGTACACGCATAATCTACCAACCATGAGGCACCACCAACCCGGCAAGTCGTTGGCAGTTGAACTAAACAGGACGATGATGACGAAAACTCCAGGCCTCGGGAGACAGGCCCATCATCCGCGCCAACGGAATCGAGAAGAAAAAATAGGGTTGGTTGCTCACAAACTCAGGGCGCGATCGTCACCCCATCCTTACTGGAGCGTGTAGGGGGCCACACGATTGCCGTCTAGTCTCGTCCCCCATTGATGCCAAGCCGTGCACGCGCATCGCCCTGCGAGAGGAATCTGACAATTTCACAATTTGCGTCCGGCGCGCGAATTCGCTGGGATAGTCCTAGCTACCCGCGGGTGGTTTGAGGTGGAGGGTGAGAGAGCCTAAGCCCACACCCAAGCACACAGAGCCAAGAGTTCAAACATGGCTTTCTCCGACGGCTACGGCCGAGATGCAAGAAGAGACACGAACAAGCACAAAGAGGGGCAGACAGGAGCAGGATTGGGTTAAGCGTCTTGGGTGTGTGTTGGAGAAGCCTCTGAGCAAGGG